>CM059189.1:85601508-85629785 GCA_030323885.1 Branchipolynoe longqiensis
AACTTGCTTCGGACGGGACTATGCATGTGTGAGTTAGCAGTCCGGCGTCACCCTCCGGCCGACATTATTTACGCAGTACCAACTGACTTTAAGATAGTCCCAGTACTCCACGCTGCGTGGCATGAGGACGCGCAATTTGATGCGCTTAATAACTCTTCGGGGGCCTCCCATGGCTGCCTGCAACTACTCTCAAACTGCTGATTCAGCACACTGAAAGGGAAAGAAATGGCCGGAACTGCTCATAACACTGGAACTGCTCATATCACACAGTGGAACTGTTTGTGACACACTGTGGAACTGCTCATAAGTCATAGCACTGTGGAACTGCTCATAGCACTTTGGAACTGCTCATAGCATTATCACACTGTGGAACTGCTGATGACACACTGTAGAACTGTTCATAACACACTCTAGAACTGCTCATAGTATACTGTGGAACTGCTCATAGCACACTGTGAAACTGCTCATATCACACTGTGGAACTGCTCATAGCACACTGTGGAACTGCTCATAACACTGTGGAACTGGTTACAATACTGTGGAACTGTTCATAGCACACTGTGGAACTGTCCTGCCCTCTGCCCGATATGAGATAGAGAGAGGGCGGCAGGCTTGGCTGACTTCCGGTCTTGTTTGGATTTTTCATACTTATCAGATGGCTCCACTTGGAAATAGAGATATAGAGAGTGGGGAGAGGGAAAGAGAGGGAAGATAGAGGGATGGGAGGAGAAAGAACATAGACAAATAAGAGAAAAGGACCAATGGGGTGAAACTCTGTTATAATGCGATTGTTGCGGGTCCATGAAATATCATCGTGGGGAAAAGAGCAGGGTTGTACTAGATCGGGGTTCAGTTTTCCTTAATTACCTTTGGATTAAAAGAATTCCGGGGCCAATGATGCATCGTGTTATATCCGAATTCGTGTAAAATCGGGGGCGGCTAAAATCGGAATCTCGCTGTATAAATCGGAATTGCCTAAACAAGTGACAATCGGTGCAGAGATAATCATAGTTAATTGTCCAACTGCTCGGAGCGGCTCCGGGCACTTCCGAGTCAGTGCGATAGGCGGGATCTGCTCGGAACTGCTCGGGCAAGTTCATAGATGGTTTATCGGGAGCTGCTCGGCATGGAAATGATGGCAACGAAGGCCATATACACCCATCAATACGCGCTTACGTATTTAAGTCAACGCAAATTGAAGGACGCCTACTTATTATCAATAATATGACCCTCTGCACGCGTGGTCTGTAACACATTCTGTTAAGCCAAGCGCATATGATATGTACATATTTTAACCTCGGGTTATAACCACTACAGGCGCCACACTCCACCCCCGACACACACAGACACTGGACTGACAGACTCGAATGTGAAAGGATAATAATAATAATAATAATAATAATAATAATGACAATAATAATAGGAACAACAGTATGTATGTGTTATATATAAATATAATATATATGTGATGTGTAACGAATTATGCGAGTATAAAGATACATAAGGGAATTATCATTATTGTTATACTCCGTTAGATCCAACACTGTACCAGTAGCACCACCTGCGGCCTCCACCGGATGTAGACCAGTGTCAGTCACACCGGAGATTTTTTTTATATAGGTTTGAGCGATAAGTGATGTGTGTATGCTTTATATAGTTTGTGAGTATAAACAAGTAACTAATCTATATTAGGTCACGCTCTTGTAATGTGCATGCGTGTGGATACAGTCCCTCCTCCAGTCACTGCCGTGAAAATTGTTAATTTACCATGCCATAAGGTGTTAAATATGTGTATATAGTGTAGTAGATCCCATATGTGAATGACAACGAGTAGTAAAGTATCACCAGCAGGCCGTGTCAGTTAGGGGAACTATAGTATGATATGACATTTCTAGCCATACCACTTTAATATCCCAAATAGAAAACGGCTGTGGGATGTCTTTATTTGTTTTCGCATAATATCATTATATAACCATATATAAGTAAACGTATTAGGGTATGCAGGTATAGCAATACCTCAGGGAGTTTGACGCCCCTGCCTTGCAGAGTTCTAAACCACTGCCTTGTGGTACAGGTCCTTGACAGAACCGAAGGCTAAGGAGCAAACCCTAAACAGAAAACCATGTCACTGTGGCAGCATTAAGGGCGGTTGATGTATGGAACTCCCAACATCTCCCGACCAGCCACTGCAGGGACAAATAGTTTTGCGCCTGTCTTGACATGTTCTTGCCGGTGTGAAACCTCTATTTGCTCCCCGAGAGAGTGCCCCTGGTAACTTGCAAAAGCCAGCAGCACTTCAACACTTTTGCAGGCAGCTTTCATGAAATGTACAACCGCACAAAACAGCGGCAGTCAAGTAATGAAAGCAGTCTTTGTCGCATCGCGACCGACAGCGTGATGATGATGAAGTAAATGTGTATGTTTGTTTGTATATATATACATATTTATGTATTTGTGTATGTATTTACATATGCGCTCTGTCTATAGGCTGCGGGTAGATCCTTTCTCCCTCTCCAGGTGAGAGTATATATACTAGTTATATATATATGTGATGTATAAGCATTATGCGAGTATAAAGGTGCGGAAGGGAGTTATTATTACTATTCTATTTGTTATGGCTATGCGTTGTATCATTTGGTGTGGAGTACTCCCCTCCCACCTGACCACTGGTGCCAGCACGACCAGCTTTCCTAACTACTGACGCTCTACACTGTCATTCGCGCCCAGGAATTGTTATACCATGTATATGCACACATACATGTGGCTACAAGGGAGGGCACGGTGCCGCCCCCCCAGCGGTGTTCCAGGGGGAACGCGTGTGACTGCGGTCCAAACCGTCAGAGGACACTGCACGTTGCCGGCTATACATTCGATTCTGAGGCTGGTTGCGAATCAGAGTTCACTCACCTGCAGTACGATTACGCTATTTCTTTTCCTTTTCGTATATCTCATATATGTGTATATATATATATATGTGTGATAGGTTGGTTGGTTTTGGGGATTTTCGTCCTGGCAACATCTAAGGTCATATCAGGATGGGTACCAACTTGTGCCAGTGTGCACTCATGGTGACTTTATAGTGCTGCACCACTGGAAGACCAGGCCGCCAGCACCATCACCTGATATCCCACTCAGTTACATTATCCTGACACCTTGCCCTATCCTAATAATGCCGAGCGACTGGCTAGGAAGTGATAAATATAAGTTTTTACATCATTGGTTTGACTCGACCAGGGTTCGAATCCCATAATATACCAAACCGGGGACCAGACGGGGTGGCCGAGTGGGTTGGAGCGTCCGTCTCCCGTGCTGGTAGATCGTGGGGTCGTGGGTTCGAGTCCCGGTCGAGTCAAACCAATGACTTTAAAATTGATACTTGTCGCTTCCTAGCCAGGCATTCGGCATTATTAGGATAGGGCAAGGACTGGTGTGCTCAGTGTCAGGATAATGTGACTGAGTGGGATATCAGGTCATGGTGCCGGCGGCCTGGTTTCCCAGTGGGACAGCACTATAAAGTCGCCATGAGTGCGCACTGTCACAAGTCGGTACCCGTCCTGATATGACCTTAGATGTTGCTAGGACGTAAAACAACAACAAACAAAAAAACCAAACCGGGAGATGGACGCTCAACTCATTCAGCCATCCCGTCTATATGTGTGTGATGTTTGGCAGCAAATGAAGGCGTCAGCAGTATCCGACAGTGTCGTAACTCACCGATGGTGGCTTTAGTGTCTGTATAGGCTGCAGTCTGGTGGTAGGCCACTGCAAAAGCGATGCATGGTAATCGGAGGATTTGCTTTGTTATTTTTATTTGGTTAGTATATTATGCAGCACACACATTTGTGTATGTTTTTTACCCAAATGAATATATCACTGGTACTGTTCTTTCTTTTTTTGGTGGGGGGAGTAAATATTTTATTCATCTGAGCACATGTTTTGTCAGCGCCGAAGCACTGGTCTTCCAGCCATTGAAGCGATCACATTTGGTTTGTACATGGATGCTGATGGGGAAGTCTTATGTTCCTTATTTATATACAAACACGCATTGGACATTATTTGTTGCTTGTTACAGAGGGGTCGTGTGAGATCGTCGTGACGGTGTACGTAGACAAGCTGACTGCCCCACTCCTCAACACTGGAGCAGAATGCCTGGAGGACATCCTAGTGCTTCACCTTGCAGGAGGAAAGGACCTATTTGTATCCTTTCTTCTAATTGTATTGGCAATCAGTCCAACCTCATCAACAGCTCCGTATGTCTTCTTTCCTTGTCTTTATATTTATATAATAAACGACTATATATATATGCGATGTATAGCGAATTATACAAGTATAAAGATACGTAAGGGTTAATTATTACTATTATTTGGTATACTCCGTAAGACCAACACTGTACCGGTGGCTCCACCTACCCTCCTCGCCTCCACCGGATGTAGAGCAGTGTCAGTCGCACCGGAGGATATATGTTTATTTATAAGTGTGTGCTATATAATTCATTATATGAATATAATTATAGATACCAACAGTGATCACATGTTCAATATTATTCCCCTTTCTGCTGAACTACCCGTTGCTGTAAACCACAGCCCAGGCGTCACCTGGGGTCATTTTCTTGTACTACCATCGATCAGGAATATATAATATCTATATGTATATAATCTATATAATGTAAATCTATGTGTATGTATGTATCATTCACATGTATGCATGTATATTTTATATATGTATACTATATATACTCATATGTAATATATTATAAACATTTATATATATCGTGCACAGGCATGTGTCGGGCCCCTGCGGATTTGAGGTTGAGTAGGCTGGAACAGTAGATGACTAGATCAAGGCTCCTCCAGTCGATGACTGAGGGAGGAGTTAGGGCAGAGGAGCAGATAGAAGCTTCTGGCCTTATTATACTCGTATAATGTCTTATACAGCATATATTATACATGTATATGGTATATGTTTGATGATTGTTTGACAGATTTTCAAGGTTTCAAATTCGTTATCAATTTTGTAAGGCTTTGGTTTCACTTGGCCCGGGATTGAACCTCACGACCTCACCGCACAAACCACCCCCAATCAATCAATCAATCAATCAATCAGTTCGCCAAGGAAGCGAGCACCCTACTCATCACATATCCGGTCACTTATCCGGTAATCCCGTCTTGTCATTTTATAAAGACAGGGACATCAATTCAGTTTGTTGTTGTTTGTTTGTTTGTTGTTGTTTTACGTCCTAGCAACATCTAAGGTCATATCAGGACGGGTACCGACTTGTGACAGTGTGCACTCATGGCGACTTTATAGTGCTGTCCCACTGGGAAACCAGACCGCCAGCACCATGACCTGATATCCCACTCAGTCACATTATCCTGACACTGAGCACACCAGTCCTTGCCCTATCCTAATAATGCCGAGCGCCTGGCTAGGAAGCGACAAGTATCAATTTTAAAGTCATTGGTTTGACTCGACCGGGACTCGAACCCACGACCCCACAATCTACCAGCACGGGAGACGGACGCTCCAACCCACTCGGCCACCCCGTCTGGTTTCACGAACAGTAACAGAATGGAAGACTACTGTGGTCGAATATAGAAGGGACCTATATGTTTGCGGGGAGCGGGGCGTAGCTCAGGCGGTAGCTTGTCCATCATTGAAGGTGTCACTCATCAGATCGATCCTTCTCAGTGGACCCATTTGTAGTTTGGGCTATTTTCCGTTCCAACCAGTGGTCCACAACTGGTTCATCAAAGGCAAGTTCATATAAAAGACCCCTTGCTGCTTATCGAAAAGTGTAGCCTATATGGCGGAAGCAGGTTTCCCCTGAAGGAAATATGTCCGAATGACTGCATGTTTGACATCCAATAGTTAAATAAAACAAGCTTTATTTAAAAAAATATTTTTGCGCGTTTGTGTATTAAACAAACAAACAAGCAAACAACAACGCAGGCCCCCCCGCACCCCCCCCCCCCAGCCGAATCCAACATATTCCCAGCATAAGGACCTCAGGTTTTCTTCGTAAACAATCTTGGCTCTTATCACAAAGACTTGCAGTCTACCTGGTAAGAAGCTCTCATTTAATCGGCGATCACTGCGGGTGTCAAATTGGCCCGTGATAAGGTGGAGAACGTAGCGTTGGCATTTGTTAATGAAGCAATTAGTCATCATTAGGCTCTAGTGATAATTAGACACAGCTTGTAAGAAAATTACCAGACCGGATGGACGTATGAGTTAGAGCGTCCGTCTCCCGTGTTGGTAGATCTTGGTGTCGTGGGTTCGAAGCCTGGTCGAGTCAAACCAATGACTTAAAAATTGATACTTGTCGCTTCCTAGCATTATTAAGACAGGGCAAGGACTGGTTGGCTCAGTGTCAGGATAATGTGACTGAGTGGGATATCAGGTCATCGTGCTGGCGCTCTGGTCTTCCAGTGGGGCAGCACTATAAAGTCGCCATGAGTGCGCACTGTCACAAGTCGGTACCCGTCCTGATATGACCTTAGATGTTGCTAGGACGTAAAACAACAACAAACAAATGTAAGAAAATGGGAGGGAGGGGGTTACAGCAACAATATAAAAAAAAGACAAATTAGGACACACAAAAAGAAAAAAGAATGTATAGGTGTTGGAAATTTCCACTGCGTAATCAACTAATGTACCCACAAAACATTCAAAACACGCATACACATACACAAACACACAAAAATCAGCAAGAAAAAAGACACCAAGAAACACGCACAAACATACATAAAACACAAAGAAAAAAACCCATCAAACACACAAAGCAAAAGGGGCGGGGGTTACTTATTATGTGATATCTACGCGATCTGTGTTTAAGTCAGTTTTTCATTTAAAGATTTGGTCACATGATTTTAACATGTGTTCCTTGCAACACTTAATATATTACTATTTTAGAAATGTTAATTGCATTGCACTTAGAACTACTATTACTAACCATAGCCACGAGGTGCTCGGTGTAATGATCCCGGATAGATCAGTCCCAGAGTTGGAGCTCAAATGTTTGAAATAGCTCAATAGACTACATCACGGTTCCGACTGCGCATGCACTGAGAACGGTGTTGGGAACAAACCATTGAGTTTGCCGATACGCGTAGGACAAAACTGGCATTTTATTCAAAATAACTGGAAATACATAACAATTTGGCATAAACATTGATGGAAGGATGAAATATAATAATATAATGAATATGTTTAAGACACAACTCTCCATAAACCATGGAATATAAATAAAAACATGAATAAAATAAATAAAACTGACTCTGGATATGGCTCTAACACACTCAGGGCCTAGATTTGTCTAAATCTAAATGCATATGGCATAAGATGTGCTGGTTATATTGATGTAAATGCAATGTTGGATAAAAGATTAATATCTTAATCTATTATATATATTTCTTTAGTTGGTATTCTATGTTTCAAACAAGAGCTGAGATGAGCTGAAACTAGCACATTTCATAGCTGCACCCAGTGTATTATAGCATGTGCCATGTGCTTCTCGCGGCTTTGTTTTGCTCTGATGCATCCCACAATGCACCATGCCGCTGGAACCGCGATGTAGTCTATTAGGTGCAATTACAGTTTACATAGGTTATAACTTATAAGGCGTCGTCAAAGCGCTTCTAATTCAGTATTAGTCAGAGTAGGCTTTGTGTAACTTATTCCATCGTGATAATTCTGAAGAAGAAAAATGGTGTTTTGTCATGTTACTACCCCTTTTATACCAGTAAATCTGTCATGTTACTACCCCTTTAATACCAGTAAATTTGTCATGTTACTACCCCTTTAATACCAGTAAATGTGTCATGTCCCTACCACTTTTATACCAGTAAATTTGTCATGTTACTACCCCTTTAATACCAGTAAATTTGTCATGTCCTTACCACTTTAATACCAGTAAATTTGTCATGTTACTACCCCTTTAATACCAGTAAATTTGAACATGATTTATTAACAAGATCCAAATTGTTGACGCTGCACATAACAATGTTAACATTGATTCTTTAAACAACAATGAAGGCGACAAAATTGTTTAACCATACTGGTCAAATTAGAAATCTGGACTCATTATGGCTGGCGCACACCTCCCGTTTACGATTCGCGCACTAAAACTCGCGACCCGACCCGACCCGCTTAAAACTGAAAACGGGCCGATTCATTTTTCGAATCGCGAATCGCAATCGTAATCGGCCGGTTTTAGCCCTAAAACTGAGGTTTTATGCGCGAATCGCAATCGCTAGGTGTGCGCGGGGAGCGCACACATAGCGATTTTTGTGCGCGAAACGGGCAGTTTTAGATCGTAAACGGTATAACCCAACCCATACCCTTTGCCACACCCCTTATCCCTACACTTTGCCTACACCTATATATATCCTAATGCCCGGTACACACCTAGCGTATACGATCGTTTTCCCCGCACCCACCTAGCGTATACGACCTAAAACTACCCAAAAATCGTGAGGTGTGCACTCCCCTAGCACACCTACCGATTGCGATTCACGACTAAAACTAATTTTTAGGGCTAAAACGGTAGGTGTGCGCTAGCACTACGATTGCGATTCCCGATTCGAAAAATGAATCGACCCGACTGCAGTTTTAAGCTGATCGGGAGTCCTATGTGCGAATCCTATACGCTATGTGTGTACATGGCATTATCCTGGCTGCGCCTCCAGGTTCACGCTTAGCGATCAGTCCGCCCCCACCTCCTGGTGGCGCCCCCTGTCGGCGATAACCGCTGATATGTCCACAATCTCGAAATGGCTTCACCCATCCCCTACGCCACCCATTCACCCCCTCATTGACCCACTCACTCACTCACTTATTTATTCACTCACTCATTCATTCACTCACACATTTACTCACCCACTCACTCACCCATTCTCCCACCTACCCACTCAACCCGCCCACTCACTCACCCACTCACTCACCCACTCATTCACACACTCGCCCACTCACACACCCACCCTTTCTCTCACCCACCCACTCACTCACCAATTCTCTCACTCACTCATCCAAGCACTCACTCACCCACCCACCCACTCACTCACCACTTACCAGACACTAGCTTGACTCACCCAGCACCATCCAGACCTTGACTCACCCAGTACTCTCCACCTTGACTCATCCAACCCTAACCAGACCCTGACTCACCCAACACAAAACCCTCCCCACCAATGACTTCCCAATACAAACCCTCCCCACGCTGACTCTTTTATATTTAAAAAGAACGCGCACTCTTCGCCCATGACTCACTTATACCCAACTTCTCACCAGTCTGACTCACCCAGTGCCAAACACTCCACACCCATGACTCATTCAATTCATCGTCAAGCACCCTCTATCCCATCCTGTTCCTGACTCAGCCATACACCCCCCCCCCCCCCATTCCCCTCCTTCCCTCATTCCCCTCCTTCCCTCATCACTAATCCGGGACTAACTTTCTACAACCCAGACTCAAGATAACTCCGAAACTCACTCCCCCCCCCCCCCACCCCCTCCCCCATCCAACAGCATCCCTTTCCGAATTCCCTCGCAACCTCTCAGCAGCCGCCACGTCGTCAATAGTACTCAGAGTCAGATCTGTCTCCAAATGATGGCATTATGTCGATGCCTGCTGGCCCAGTGGCGGGGTGTGGTTAGGGGTTGTCCGGGGGGCGTGTGAGTGGACGACGGAAGAGCCCAGCCACTGACTAGGAGGGCTCATACTGACGACACCCCTCAAAATGTCACGCCTCAAAGGCATCACTTACGTTGTTTAATTTGGTGGTGCGCCGCACGCCCGCAGGGGGGTGGGCCACTTTAATCTGGCCAATCAGCGAGCTGCCTCCGCATCCGACCAAAGCCAGACTCGGCCAGCGGTCACGTGGTCGGAGAAGCGCGGGAAACCTCGTGGGGAATAGG
This sequence comes from Branchipolynoe longqiensis, assembly GCA_030323885.1. Lineage (NCBI taxonomy): Eukaryota > Metazoa > Annelida > Polychaeta > Phyllodocida > Polynoidae > Branchipolynoe > Branchipolynoe longqiensis. The sequence goes on from CM059189.1 coordinate 85,611,424, forward strand.
ACTGACTCGTTGAAGCGCCACCTAGTGGCGTGCCAACAGACTGGTGGCGCCATTATGTGGCTATGTGTTGGTTATGGGAGCACAGCGTTAAGTTATGCTAGAAGGGTTTATGGGAACCCGGCTGTGTTGTATATCACATAAAATTGAGCTAATCAGTATCAAGGGGGACCGGCCTCATACTAGTCATAGATCATGGAATGAATGATCGGTGGCTTGCTAGTTACACCTGCCACGTGATTTAGAACAGCGCCTACACTCTATCACTGCGTGTGTGTGTATATATATATGATATTGTAGTAGGCTGCACTGACCTCTCAGGCATGTAACCACATAGACAGGTAGGCATGTAACCACATAGACAGGTAGGGAGCCTAGGTGGTGTAATGGTTAGCACACTGGCCCAGAATGCAAAGAGATGTGGCCTCGAGGCCCGCTCTAGGCGCAATATTTCCAATTTTCATCACCCGCATGACACTGGTTGCTGAGACCATGATCCTGTACAAGCTACGCGCTGTATGGTTGTTGAACCTACCCTGTGTATGTATGTGTAAGTGCATTGCCTGTATGTATGTAATTGTAAGCATTAAATGACCATTTAAAAGACTTACAATTCCAGGGGGACGAGTGTAGTAGGCTGCACTGACCTCTCAGGCAAGTAACCACATAGACAGGTAGGCATGGGTAATGTGTTGATATCAGGGAGCCTAGGTGGTGTAATGGTTAGCACACTGGCCCAGAATGCAAAGAGATGTGGGTCCGAGTCCCGCTCTAGGTGCAATATTTCCCATTTAGGTATAATATATATACAGATGAACCTCGATCCCACGGACTAATAGGGGGGAGCAGTTGTCCGTTAAAGCCGTTTGTCCGTTGCAACGACAACATTTTCCGGGGGGTACAAAACCATGGTGGAGAGATGAGTTCCTTTTGCCGTGATCGTATAGTGGGACTCAGAGTAGCTATTACTCTGAGTCAAAGTCTTCAGACTCAAAGCCAAGGAAATCTGAAGCACTGGTGGTGGCTACTGAAGTATTGCTGGTGGAAGGCTGGGGTTCAGAAAATAACTAGTTCTCTTAAAGTGCGCAAATGTTCAGATATTCACTCTAGCGGATTGTGTCCGTTGGATCCGGAATCCGTTGCATCGGTGTCCGTTGGATCGAGGTTCATCTGTATATATATATAGTTTATTTCTCAATTTGGGGTTTTATGCACGGGGTATATATATTGATGATATCACACACAATTAGGTTGCAAGTTTTGATATCGGTAAGTCACTAAGTCAGTGCTCCAATCTCTTTTCGTGTGATTAATATTTGACTAGATATCTGGCCATTTTTCATTCCATAGGCTTCTCTGCATCGGCGTCATATTTGACAAGTGTTCAAGATCGTTATTTAAATATATATATTTTTAATTGCACTTCCACACTTCCAGTACCCATTCCTTTCCAGTGGATATCACATAGGGAAATGCTACATTGCATTTAATAAGGCATATAGTATGGTATAGTAAATGTTTATATATGAAATGTTTGATCTCTGTTGAGTAATATATGGATATGTAGGAATATATTCATGTATATGTACAATATATATCAATATATGTGCTCTAATCTATAATCTTGTTTCTGTTTAATGGGGCCAACTGTTTATATTTAATAATGTATATTTATTATATATATTATTTTATAATCACATGCATATACCCCGGAATATATACCCACTGTATGTTATAAACCGATATTATAGTATGATATATATAGTATATATTCCACGTTATATGTGTAATAATAAGAGGTGAGAGTGGGACCGAGACGGTGTTGAGCTCCGAGGAATCGGCGCTGAATGAGACTTGTGGGTTTTGGCGCGCATTCTTTTATAATGACATCGGCCTGTAACGAAGCACGGTTTAATGATGTTGCGATCAAATGTGTAACGAGATAGCAAGTTTTCCCCAAACAAGACGGTAATTACATTTTTTCCCCTTCCCCTCTGTGCCACTCCGCCATCCCCGCGGCGCCGCAGGGTCCCGGTTTACTACTAGTTCACCAGCCACTTTAGTTTTATTCCTCTCCCTTTATTTTTTAAATGAGGTAAAAAAGAGAGTTGCTGTGAATGTGGTGTTGATTGTTGTCCGATAGAGCGCGTTCAAGTGCTAGTCAGTGTTGGTTGGTTGTTGTGGTTTTATGTCCTGGCAACATCTAAGGTCATATCAGGACGGGTACTCACTTGTGACAGTGCGCACTCATGGCGACTTTATAGGGCTGCCCCACTGGGAGACAAGGCTGCCAGCACCGTGACCTGATATACCTCACTCAGTCACATTATCCTGACACTGAGCCGACCAGTCCTTGACCTATCCTAATAATGCCAAGCATTGGCTAGGAAGCGACAAGTATCAATTTTTAAGTCATCGGTTTTACTCGACCAGGGCCAACTCATTCGGCCATCTCGTCTGGTTAGTGTAAATGTGGATGTTAAGACGGGATGGCCGAATGAGTTAGAGCATCAGTCTCCCGTGGTGGTAGATCGTGGGATCGGGGGTTCGAATCCTGGTCGAGTCAAACCAATGACTTAAAAATTGATACTTGTCGCTTCCTAGCCAGACACTCGGCATTACTAGTATAGGGCAAGGAGCAGTGGAATGAGGAAGACCAGTTGTCTGCGACTGAAATTTCCCCTGCTTAAACAACTAATGTACCCCAAAAAATAGAAAACGGAAAAAGAAGCTATTTGGCGCTCTCACTTCTTCCCTATAACCAGCACCCCCCCCCCCCCACCCACCCCCACCCACAAACATGGTTCACTAGGGTTTCGCAGATATTGGACGTGGATCAGTTGGTACGGCGAGCCCACACCCACACCCACACCCTCACACCCCGGACGCCGCCATTGTTAGCGGTAAGCAGCTTTCCTTGGGCGATCCGGGTTGGGGCGGGGGGGGGGGATTGATCCGACAAATCGCCAAATACCAGTGAGTACTCGCACAGATCGATGTGTCATAATTCAGCGAGAATTAATAAATCAGAAAAAAGGCCCAGGGATTTGGCAGGGGTGGGGGGGGGGGGGGGGGATGGGGATTTACAGCAGACATCAATTACAGCGCATTACTTCCAATATTATCATTGCGTAATTGTGTGGCTTTTTTGGGCTTGCTGCTAATTTAATGGTGTGGGGGGTGGGGCGAGGGTATTGCGGGGTTAGGGTGGTGCGGGTGGGGTGGAGGGGGAATTGGTTGAAAGAGCGCGGGGAGAATGGAAGTTACTTTTCTGGCGAAAAATAAATATTTTGATTTGTATGAACTTGGGCGAACATTCAGTGATGGAGTAATTGGGCTGATGTATCTGTAACAGATGGATCACACACACACACATATACATACACACGCACATACATTCAGACACACACATACTCCCTATCGCCACTACTCCAACCCACCCTCCCTCCCCCAGTGATACTTTTGAGCCATGCTTGAAACCGGTCTACTACAACCACTCCCACTGGCACCACTACCACTGTCACCACTACCACTGTCACCACTACCACTGTCACCACCACCACTACGACGGTCACCATTACCACCACCACCACTACCACTGTCACCACTACCACTGTCACCACTACCACTGTTACCACCCACACCGCCACCACCGTCACTACTATAATCACCACCATTATAACCACTACCATCATCACCACCACTGTCTCTACCATCACCACTACTATCACCACCACCACCATGTCAATATTATTACTACTATCATCACCACCATCATAAGCATCTCTACAATCACCAGCACCACTGACACTAGTAGCACTACCATCATCACAATAACCACTAGCACCATCATCATCACCACCACCATTACTGCCACCCATACCACTACCGTCATCACTACTGCATGCAACATTCACCACCACCACCACCAACACCCACCATCAACACCACCACCAACCACGACACAACAACACCACCACCCTCACCACCACCACCACCACCACCACCACCACCACCACCACCACCACCACCACTGTGCTGCTCTTTAGCAAGGCGGCATTTGAAGACAGTGTGAATACCAAGTTTGCAGGTTCGTCTTTAGCAAGGCGGCAGTTTAAAGACAGTGAGAATACCAAGTTTCCAGGTTCGTCTTTAGCAAGGTGGCAGTTTGAAGACTGCAAATACCAAGGTAGCAGGTTCGTCTTTAGCAAGGCGGCAGTTTGAAGACAGCGCGAATACCAAGTTTGCAGGTTCGTCTTTAGCAAGGCGGCAGTTTTAAGACAGTGTGAATACCAAGTTTGCAGGTTCGTCTTTAGCAAGGCGGCAGTTTGAAGACAGCACGAATACCAAGTTTGCAGGTTCGTCTTTAGCAAGGCGGCAGTTTGAAGACAGTGTGAATACCAAGTTTGCAGGTTCCTCTTTAGCAAGGCAGCAGGTTTAAGACAGTGCGAATACCAAGTTTGTAGGTTCGTCTTTAGCAAGGTGGCAGTTTGAAGACAGCGCGAATACCAAGTTTGCAGGTCTCGCCTCCTAACAAAACCGACCTGGGCGGCTGTTTTCATTCATTTCATGAAATGCTCTTTTGTCGGTGCACGAAAAGGAGGCTCCGTAAAACCAGGTTAGTTGTGCGTGTGCGTGTCGGTGTGTGTGGGTGTGTGTGTGGCTGGAATCAATATGCATAGTAGAAGGGGCCGAATTGTCTTTTCAATAACTTCAGCGCAACACCCCCCCCGTCCTTTATCCCAGACCTCCCCAGCACACACACACACACACACACACACACACACACACACACACACACACACACACACACACCGGTGCACGCACGCACATCGCACCTATTTTTGAGGAGCCTCATTCCCTATTCGGTCTAGTATTGAGTAATGAGTGTACTGAAAGAGGGAGTACGTGCTTATGGAAACCGTGAATGAAGCCCACCACCACTACCACCACCACCACCATCATCATCACCACCATCATTACCATCACCACCAGCATCATCACCACCACCACCACCTCCCACCAACACCACCAATACCACTATCAATATCACCACCACAACCACCACCAGCACTACTATCAATGTACCATCACAACCACAACCACTACCACCACAAGTGCCACCACCACAACCACAACCAACACCACAACCACTAGCACCTCCACCACAACCACCATCACCATAGCACGCTATTACTACCACCACAACCACTACCATCACCACCACCACTACCATCACCACCACCACCATCACCATATCACGACCATTACTCCCACCACAAGCAGAACCACCACCACAATCACTACCAGATCCACCACCACAACCACTACCATCACCACCACCTCCATCACCATAGCACCACCATTACTACCACCACAACCACTACCAGAACCACCACCATCACCACCTCCATCACCATAGCACCACCATAGCACCACCATTACTACCACCACAACCACTACCAGAACAACCACCACCACCATCACCATAGCACCACCATTACTACCACCACAACCACTACCAGAACCATCACTAACACGGAAATGCTTCATCTCCCTGGACTGTGATAGGCCGATGGCTACAGTCCGATGTAAAATTTATATTTATATTTATATGCTGTATAAGCCATTATACGAGAAAAATAAGGCCGGAAGCTTCCATCCTCTCCCTAGCCTATCTACTACTCCCCCTCCCAGTCAAAAATATATATGTTGCAGACCACTAAAGCTATATATATGTATGTAACATACATATATGTATAATTATGTATAATTATATATTAACATAGGCTTTTTCCATTGGAACATTCTGCATAGCCTTATTGTAGAGCACACATATTCGATGAACTGTTATGGAAACCAAGCGCCACCGGAAGTAGCGGTGAATGATTGAACTAATCTACATGGATGATAGGCGAGCAGGAGGGGCTCATCGGACTTTCTGGCAAATTTCGTTTTCATGTTACTCCCCGAGGGTGGAGCTCACTATCGGTGAATGGAGTGGGGTGGTGGGGGTGGTGTTGATGGTGGTGGTGGTGGTGTGGGGTGGTTGTGGTGGTGGTGGTGGTGATAGTGGTGGTTGTGGCAGTGGGTGGTGGTGGTGCTGGAGGTGGTGATGGTGGTAGTGGCAGTGGTGGTGGTTTGTTGGTAACGGTTTGGTGGAAGTGGAGGTGGTGATGGTGGCGGTTGTGACAGTGGGTGGTGGTGGTAGTGCTGGCGGTGGTGATGGTGGTGGCAGTGGTGGATGTGACACTGGTGGTTGTGACAGTGGGTGGTGGTGGTGCTGGCGGTGGTGATGGTGGTGGCAGTGGTGGTGGTGGCAGTGGTGGTTGTGACAGTGGGTGGTGGTGATGGTGGTGGTGATGGTGGTGGCAGTGGTGGTGGTGGCAGTGGTGGTTGTGACAGTGGGTGGTGGTGCTGGTGGTGGTGGTTGTGACAGTGGGTGGTGGTGGTGCTGGCGGTGGTGATGGTGGTGGCAGTGGTGGTTGTGACAGTGGGTGGTGGTGGTGCTGATGGTGGTGGCAGTGGTGGTTGTGACAGTGGGTGGTGGTTGTGCTGGCGGTGATGATGGTGGTGGCAGTGGTGGTTGTGACAGTGGGTGGTGGTGGTGCTGGCAGTGGTGATGGTGGTGGCAGTGGTGGTGGTGGCAGTGGTGGTTGTGACAGTCGGTGGTGGTGGTGCTGGCGGTGGTGGTGGTGATGGTGGTGGCAGTGGTAGTTGTGACAGTGGGTGGTGGTGGTGCTGGCAGTGGTGATGGTGGTGGCAGTGGTAGTTGTGACAGTGGGTGGTGGTGGTGCTGGCAGTGGTGATGGTGGTGGCAGTGGTGCTTGTGACAGTGGGTGGTGGTGGTGCTGGCGGTGGTGATGGTGGTGGCAGTGGTGGTTGTGACAGTGGGTGGTGGTGGTGCTGGCGGTGATGATGGTGGTGGTAGTGGTGGTTGTGACAGTGGGTGGTGGTGGTGCTGGCGGTGGTGATGGTGGTGGCAGTGGTGGTTGTGACAGTGGGTGGTGGTGGTGCTGGCGGTGGTGATGGTGGTGGCAGTGGTGGTTGTGACAGTGGGTGGTGGTGGTGCTGGCGGTGGTGATGGTGGTGGCAGTGGTGGTTGTGACTGGGTGGTGGTGGTGATGGTGGTGGTGGTGGTGATGGTGGTGGCAGTGGTGGTTGTGACAGTGGGTGGTGGTAGTGCTGGCAGTGGTGATGGTGGTGGCAGTGGTGCTTGTGACAGTGGGTGGTGGTGGTGCTGGCGGTGGTGATGGTGGTGGCAGTGGTGGTTGTGACAGTGGGTGGTGGTGGTGCTGGCGGTGGTGGCAGTGGTGGTTGTGACAGTGGGTGGTGGTGGTGCTGGCAGTGGTGGTGGTGATGGTGGTGGCAGTGGTGATTGTGACAGTGGGTGGTAGTGGTGCTGGCAGTGGTGATGGTGATGGCAGTGGTGGTTGTGACAGTGGGTGGTGGTGGTGCTGGCGGTGGTGATGGTGGTGGCAGTGGTGGTTGTGACAGTGGGTGGTGCTGGTGCTGGCGGTGGTGATGGTGGTGGCAGTGGTGGTTGTGACAGTGGGTGGCGGTGGTGATGGTGGTGGTTGTGACAGTGGGTGGTGCTGGTGCTGGCAGTGGTGATGGTGGTGGCAGTGGTGGTTGTGACAGTGGGTGGTGGTGGTGCTGGTGGTGGTGATGGTGGTGGCAGTGGTGGTTGTGACAGTGGGTGGTGCTGGTGCTGGCGGTGGTGGTGGTCTGTTGGTAACGGTTTGGTGGAAGTGCAGGCGGTGGTGGTGGTGGTGGTGGTGTAGGCGGGGGTTCCTTGAGGTGCCCAGTGTTGACTTGTGTGCGCGGGTGCTGGGAATGTGTTTAGTGAATGGCTAGTGCTCTGGTGGTCACCTATGTTGTATGCATGTCCTAGTCTAGTGGGCAGTAAGTAATATCAGGACCATAGCGACATACACCCCTCAATCCATTTAGCTTCATCCCCATTATTATTTTTTTCTTGAAGATTTATACTGCCTATTATGGAGAAGTCTGAATAGACTTGTTTTCACCATCGTTTGTCGATAGAAAGCCCGGGCCTACACTTTTACCGACCCAAGGGATTTTTAAGCTCCCACACCACATAGACATGGTATGAGAGCAACTGGCCTTTGATGACGCTGATTATTATTATTTGTTTAATGATTATAATTATACCAATTATTATTTTAAAAACTATTATTATTATTATTATTGTTATTATTATCTATTACCATTATTATTATTTAAAATTGCATAATCCGATCGTTTTATGTTTGTAATATTTTCTTTAGATAAATATACTAGGTTGGTCATTATAATCAACTTTACTTCCCCGTCACAGTACGATGAAAGCCTAACATTTTCTAAACCAAAATACCCACCTGAGATTTGATCCTATTTATCTTCTTTTTTTAATTCTGGGGCACTCATTCAGCATTTATTGCAGTTTTGGTACTCCTGTGATATGCTGCTGCTGCACTTGTAAACAAAGCTTTATGTTCGGCATTTTAGCGTGCACACCTAAATTAATATTGCATGTTTTCACTTCAAATATCTCCAACGTTAACTCACCCTTTAAAATAAAGGTTACTTCAAACTAGAGTAAAGTAGAGTATACTTAGCAACATAATGTATTCATCTAAAACAAAATAATGACGGAAACTGAGCGTGGTGGGGGGGGGGGGGGTCAAGCCAGCTAGTCAGTCAGTCAGTCAGCCAGCCAGCCAACCAGCCAGCCAACTAGCCAACCAACCAGTCAGCCAGCCAACGAGTCAGTCAGCCAACCAACCAGTCAGTCAGCCAACCAGTCAATCTGCCAACCAGCCAGCCAGGCAACCAGCCAGCCAGTCAGCCAGCCAACCAGTCAGCCAGCCAACCAGTCAACCAGTCAGCTACAACAGTTCAAAATCCACATCTCGCCCCGTGGTCTGTTTGCGCATGGAACCAAGTCGCATTATCGAATCTGAGTTCCCAAGTGTTGCTCGCCGGATTAATTAATCCAATCCTCACGTGGGGGCGCTGCGGCGCTGGCATTTTGGTGGTGGTGGTGGTGGTGGTGGTGGTGGGGGGAGGGTACGCTCAGTTTGGTGTGAAGGCACTGGAGACGAAGGTTGGGGAGGTCAGGTGTTAGGTGTTGGGTGTTGGGTGTTGGGTGTTGATTAAGCAGCACATGGTGTTGTGCACGAATGGGTGTGTGTAGGGTTGGTCGGTGTGGTTGGTTGTTGGAGTTTCACGTCCTGGCAAAATCTAAGGCCATATCTTTATCACACTCATGGCGACTTTATAGTGCTGCCCCACTAGGAATTCAGGCCACCAGCACCATGTCCCAATATCCGACTAGTCACATTATCCTGACACTGAGCTAACCATTCCTTGCCCTATCCTATTAATAGTATTATACTAGTATTTAGGAAGCGGCAAATATCAATTTTTAAGTCATTGGTTTGACTCGACCAGGGTTCGAATCCCACGATCTACCAAAACGGGAAACTGGAGCTCAACTTATTCGGCCATCCCGGCTGGTCGTGTGTGTGTAGGGTGGGAGTGGGTGGGAGTAGGTGGGGGTGGGTTGGAGGGGGAGAGGGTTGAGGGTAGCTGGGTCAGACCCCTCCTCACTGCTCCCTCTGAAAGGCGCTTGGCAGCTCATACCTATTCCCGATGGACAGAGCCGGGTGTCGGGCGTTCTGATAGGGAGACTGTGTGTGTGTGGGGTGGGGGGGGGGCGAGGAGGTCACCTCCAGGGTGGGGGGGGGGGGGCTTGTTGGCACTGCCCATGGTCAACACTGCACCCCTCCTCCCCTCCCCCAACTCTCCATGTCCATACACACATGCACACTTACACACACGCGCCCACACACACTTATTCTCACTCACTCACTCACTCACTCACTCGCTCGCTCACATGTTCACACACGTACACTTTCAAATTCTCACTCACACTGGTTCGCTCAGTGTCAGGGTAATGTGACTGCATGGGATATCAAGTCATGGTTCTGGCGTGGCCTGGTCTCCCAGTGGGGCAGCACTATTAAGTCGCCATGAGTGTGCACTGTCACAAGTCGGTACCCGTCCTGATATGACCTTAGATGTTGCCAGCATGTAAAACAGTACTCCAACAACCAAACAACCAGCCATTCTCACTAACTCACTCTCTCACTCACTCACTCCCTCTCTCACTCACTCACTCACTCACTCACTCACTCACTCACTCACTCACTCACTCACTCTCACTCACTCTCTCACTCACTCTCTCACTCTCACTCACTCACTCTCTCTCACTCACTTACTCACTCTCACTCACCCACCCACTCTCTCTCACTCTCTCACTCACTCTCTCACTCACTCACCCACTCTCTCACTCACTCTCTCACTCACTCACCCACTCTCTCTCACTCTCTCACTCACCCACTCACTCTCTCACTCTCACTCACTCTCACTCACTCACTCTCTCACTCACTCTCTCACTCACCCACTCTCTCACTCACTCTCTCACTCTCACTCTCTCTCACACACGTTCGCACACATACGCTCTCTCATTCTCAGTCACACAGACACTCTCTCGTTCTCACACACACACCCTTCCTCTCATCCTCTTTCCCTCTCTCCCTCTCACACACACACACACACACACACACACACACACACTCACACACTCACACACTCACACACTCGGGCCACCACTACCGGAGACAGCTGAGACACTGGCGATTGTCTGGGGGTTAAAGTTACGCATTGTAATGGTTTCGATATTCTGTCATAGTTTTTATTTGTTAGATGGTTTTAATTTACCATCCGTCTAGTTTGAAGTAACTTTTTGTTATAAATGGCTAACTTTAAAGATATTTGAAGTGAAAACAAGTAAATTACTATTGGCGTGCAAACCAAATCCTAGATATGCAGGGTCCGTACAAAGCCTGGAAAGTCTTGAAAAGTCTTGGAACTTCATTTGTCCCATTTCAAGGTCTTGAAAAGCCTTGAATTTAACCTATTTTGGGTAATTAGTCTTGAAAAGCCTTGAATTCTATTAAACTGTTGCCACGGATCTAAATTAGTCCGGAATCGCCATTTGCGATTTTAGTTTTTTCCTGAAATCCAAGTGAAAGTCGTCTTGAATGCCTATCAAAAACAACCTTGAAAAGCCTTGAAATAGTCTTTAATTGCATATCTTCACCCTGGATACGATATGTTTCAGCAGTAACAGGGTCTATGAAATTTATTTACTATTTTCCATGCAGCAACAAATGTTTTAAGTTGCATCATTCAATGAAAGCATTAACAAAAATCAAAACACTACTCTCCAACTTAGAAGTTTGACGCATTATCAAGATATGCTCTGTGGATGCATAGAAGTAATAATCAGTGACTTAAACAATTTTTTTTTTTTACTAAAGTGTATTTTATTCATAGAATAATATCTCTTGTCAGCGCTCGAGCACTGGTCTTCCGGCCGTACAGTACAATTCCTTAATACATAAATGAAACTACTATCAGTTGTAATAGTAACTGCATGCAAATCCTGCTTGATACTAAAAGTATTATACATTTTATAAATGAAGTATCAGCTGTAGTAGTAACTGTGTACAATTCCAGTCCAATAAAAGTATCATGCATTCAGTGAATATGTATTGCATGGTTTTAGAATTGTCACTTTTTAACTTCATTCCTTTTTTTTCTAAAGAAATATATCAAAATATATATACTTATTTTCAAATACATGCACAGAATATATGAAAACTGAATTTTTGCCCAACTATTTTGAGGAAGTCATAAAACAGAGACAACGCTCAAAATATAGGCAAGCTAAACCAACAAAGAGAGATCCCATCCAGACTTGTGGATAGGAACAGGGAAATACTAACAGGGACCGCTTTCTGACCTAATTATAAGCTAGTTCATCCCCAATACAGGCCGGGCCATTCCATTCACTTTCCCACACAGAAGCACCTAATTATCCCAAACGTGAATCAACAAATACATTTTTTTTTAAACCACACAAATTGCCGCACCCATCTCCATACCCAATTTAGACCTTACGTCTGCAGGCATATCGCCTTGAACTAAATCATAATTGCTTCCTTTAAAAAATTCCAATTTCTATCTCTAAGTAGATTTAGTTATTATTATTATTATTATTATTATTATTATTATTATTATTTTCATCCTCATCATCATCATTATCATTTTTTATATTTTATTATTAATATTAACATTTTTATAGGTTTTTCTCGGGATATTTTATTTAGGTAAATTACAGCTAACAAGCCAAACACAATGGCGGCTAGTATGGGTCGGGGGCTGTGGGCTGGGGACCGGGGGCTGGGGACCAGGTGCCGGGGGCATGGGGCCAGGACCGGGTACTGGGGACGGGGACCGAGGGCCGCGGGCCGCAGACAGAGACGCACACGAGTGACGTCACTGTAGCGGCAGTGAGGCGCGCGGCCGTTGACAGGGGGCGCTGTGACCGCGGCGTTGTGCGCGCCGCCTGGTGACGGGCCAGTAAGTCGCGCTGGCAATTACCGCTCTCACCCTAGCGGCGGGAGAATTGAGCGGTAGCGGGAAAACGGATCAGCGCACTGATTGGGGGTGTGGGGTTGTGGGTGTGGTGGTGGTGGTGTGGTGGTGTGGGTGGGTGTGGGTGAGTGTGGTGGTGTGTGTGGGTGTGGTGGTTGGGGTGGTTGTGCCTCTGGTGCGTGAAGGTGTGGGAGTGGAGGGTGGGATAGGGTGAGGGCTAGCGTGTAAGTTTTAACAAAGTCCCCGTCTCCAATTGGCAAAGCAGAATATATCAATAATGTAGGTAAACACTATGTAAATCATTGTTGAATTAGAGTATACCTCTTCGGATCCCCCCCCCCCCCCCCGTTAATTCGTGTGGGGGTATACGTGTGTGTTTTGTCGGTGTTTGAGTGTATGACTTTAGGCATTTATCTATGTAGTGTAAGCTGGTTGGTAGCTCCCCTATTAATCATAACACAAAGTATGGAGGCAAGACCAACATCCCCCCCCGAACCCCCCCCCCCCCCCCCACAACGCCCAACAAAAAACCCCACCAAAAGCGCCTAAAAAAAACCAGCAAGTATTTTTTCAATGCACGATGATGTGTTGGTGAAATCCATTTCCATGAGAGCTGTGTGTATGTGTGTGTGTCCTGTCTGTCTGTCTGTCTGTCTGTCTGTCTGTCTGTCTGTCTGTCTGTCTGTCTGTCTGTCTGTCTGTGTTGTACATGTTATGGTATATGTGTGAATGTATTGCTTAAACGTGCATTTACCGGACCGTGCTCATTGGAATTCACCGAGTTTTCTCTAAATTTGATTGTGGCTGCTGGTTGCGCCTTTAGTACGACGGGCACCTGGGTGACGCCGGGAGACGCCGGGTGGTAAATGTTTGATCCGTCTTCGCATAAAGCCAACTCTCCCCCTGTTTTACAAGCAACTCCTCAGGCATCTATAGTTCCTCAAGCATTCACAACTCCCCAGTAATCTTCCTAGTCATCGACATTCGCTAGTCTTCAAAATTCAATGCACGGTCACATTTCATGAATGGGAATTGTTATATATATTTAAGTTTGTTGTTGTTGTAAATATGTATTTACACATATGATATATATATATATGTTATGAAAAGTATTATGGGAGTATAAAGGCGGGGAAGGGAATTCTATTATTATTATTATAATAATAATTATTATTGTTATTATATATACTTATTTACTACTCTGCGCATCCTGACCACCATGCTCCGACCGGTGGCGCCACTACCGGCCCTCCTCGGCTCATTGTTATGTACTGATTGCCTGGCCTGTCTCGGTGCGCATTAGAGCCCTAGTTGACTGAGTTTAAAGTTCCCGTGGAGTCCTAATGTCGGACAGATGGAGTTGGAGTTGAACTTCTTGAAGATGTCATGGTTGGCTATTTGCACCATTGTTGTCCCCTTACCCATCACCCCCCCCCCCCCTCCCCCTTCACCCCTCCCTCACCACTGTCCCTTCCCATACCTCACCCACTCCGGCCTCGCCCCGCCCCCCCCCCGCCGACCCCGCCCGTCCACGCCCCCCTCGCCCGTCGCCCCGCCCCTCCCGCCCCGCCCCGCCCCGCCCCGCCCCGCCCCGCCCCCCCCCGCCCGGCCCGCCCCTTGTTAGGCCAGTCAGCACAAGCACTTGGACCCATTTGCATCTTTGTTGTCCCCTCACCCCTCACCCCTCACCCCTCACCACAGCCCCTCCCCATACCTTACCCACTGCGCCTCGCCTCGCCCCTTGTTAGGTCAGTCAACACACGCCCTTGGACCTGGCTTTAATTTCCATCTTCTTATCCCGGCCACTCTCGCCCACCCATGCCCAACCCCTCCTGACCCTCTAAGCCTCCTCCCCACATCACACACACATTTACAGGCCTCTGTCCCCCACTTCAGTACACCCACCTACTCCTACAACAAACACCCACCCACAAACACACCCACGCACCCTTCTGCGTAGATAACAGATTCACCCGTACTTCCAGTGCAGGGGTGAATGACAACATAGTGTAAATACGGGCGAAAATAGCTTTAGTATGGAACAGGAAGTAGAATGCAGCCTCCAATATCAAATGGATACTTATATCGGCACAGAGTTGGTGAAATGGGAGAGAATGCAAAAAGACAAGATGGCGGCCATAGAACGCCGACGATTTCACTTTTAAATTGCATTAAAGTACATGTTTTATTATATTTTCCAACTCAAAAGTAGGGGGTAAATATGAAGACGTACATAAAGAATATATTGTGGTTCTTAAATTAAGAATTTACCAGTTGGTTAATTTCCCCAGCACGTCAAAATTCTTTGCCAGTTTTTCTAATGAGTTGGTTTTCACCCCTGTACTGGAAGTATGGGGTGAATCTTTTATCTACCTTCTGCGCTGATATAGTATGGGTATTCCGCGTTACGCTATCGGTATTCCTTCACTATAGACCCTATGCGTTAAACCCTCTTTGCACCTATAACCACATGCTTCGTGATGGCCAACGTAGGCAGGGTTATTACTGTACACTTGATTATAATATAACTTGATATTAATATTATTAATATACTTTGTGGTGAACCTGTTCTGGCAAATATTTCCAAATAGATAGAATACCACTTTGTGTTTGTGTATGTGTATTGATTTCACTATGCCCTGCCTAAACCACAGATCCCCCCCCCCCCCCCACCACCACTTTGCGAATTGTAAGCTGAAGTTGCCACCCGGCGGTACCCGCCGTGGTGGCCGAATCGCTAGAGCGCAGACTTCCCGTGCAGAAAGTCAAAGGTTCAAAACCCGGCCGAATTAAAAAATGACTTACAGAATTGATACTTGTCGCTACCTAGCCTGTCACTCGACATTACTAGGATAGGGCTAGGACTGGTTAGCTCAGTTTCAGCATAATGTGACTGAGTGGGAAATCGAGTCATGGTGCCAGCGGCTTGGTCAACCAGTCGGGCAGCACTGTAAGTGTGCATTGTCACAAGTCTGTGTCCATGCTGATATGACCTTAGATGTTGCCAAGATGTAAAACCCCCAACAAACAAACAGACAACTGGCCTGGCGTGTTTACTCCCAGGGTGCCAGTTTCAGTCCTTCCTTGGGAACCAGCATACAGGAACGCGGAATACCCGTATTCACTCGCCACCGACCGGGCGCGGTGGCCGAATCGGTAGAGCACAGGCCTCGCGTTCGGAAGATCGGGAGTTCGCGAGTTTGGTTCCTGGTCGAGTCAACCCAATGACTTTAAAATTGATACTTGTTGCTTCCTAGCCTGGCGCTCGGCATTATTAGGATAGGGCACGGGCTGGTTAGCTCGGTGTCAGGATAATGTGACCTAGTGGGATATCAGGTCATGGTGCCGGCGGCCTGATTTCCCAGTGGGGCAGCACTATAAAATCGCCATGAGTGCATACTGTCCCAAGTTGGTACCTGTCCTGATATGACCTTAGATGTTGCTAGGATGTAAAACAACAACAAACAAACAAACATCACTCGCCACCTAGTGGCAGAACAACCACCGATATCCTTAAAGGTGCACGGTCCGATTAGGATATTTTAATCGAGTGTTATTCGGTTATTATTGATTTAATGACAAACACGTCTGATCTGAATTTTAATATATTTATGGAGGTATTTAAAATCGCACAAGTCAGCGTCGTTGCTTAGCAACAACCACAATAATGAAGCGTTTGTTTACTTGGGGTGGTGGCGTTTTCACTTCGCTGCTAATACTGTTGTGTTTGCAATTGTAATCGTATTTATCATCTCTAAAATGTTGTCAAGGGTGAAATTATAATTGATGAACTGGCTCTGTAACTAAACAACCAACAGACGAGACCAGACGCGATGGCCGAATGAGTTACCCGTCCGTCTCCCGTGTTGGTAAATCGTGGGATTCGAACCCACATGTTCGAACCCTGGTCGAGTCAAACCGATGACTTAACAATTGATACTTGTCGCTTCCTATTCTTTGTCGTTGGTTTGTATCCACTCCCCCCCCCACACACACACTTTTTATTTACTTAAAAGATATATTTACGTGATGGTTATAACCTCACTTACAATAGTTTGGGGTAGAATTTATACAAAAAATTACTAACCTTGGAGATATTTCAATTGAAAACATACATGTTAATGTTTGTGTTCACAGCAGTTCAAGCCGAGTGTAATATGCCATTGCTATGCAAGCCGAGTGTAATATGCCATTGCTATGCAAGCCGAGTGTAATATGTCATTGCTCTGTTATTTAGGTCACGTTGCCACCTGTCGATGCTAGCAAGTTGGGATGTTTCAAAGGGAACCAGACGCGATTATGATTTAATATGCAATATTTTCACCACATACGGCCATTTGGCTGTGTGGATTGCTGTTTGCATTGTAAAGGCTGATGAATCCTTGATGCTGCTCAGATTTCCGTGAACGGCAACTATGTGCCAAGCTGCTATGGGTCGTCCTTCGAAGCGCTCGTCAACATGTATTGTCCAATCAGAGAGATATCCCGTTCCAACCTTCTTGAACTGGTAAGTAAAACTCTTGTTTTGTTGTTCGCACATTAGTTGATTAAACTAGGGAAATTTCAATCACGGAATGAGTTGAGCGTCCGTCTCCCGTTTTGGTAGATCGTGGGATTCGAACCCACGGGTTCAAACACTGGGCTAGTCAAACCAATGCCTTAAAAATTGTTACTTGTCGCTTCCTGGCTAGGCGCTCAGCATTAGTAGGATAGTGCAAGGACTGGGTGGCTTAGTGTCAGGATAATGTAACTGAGTGGAATATCAGGTCATGGTGCTGGCGGCCTGGTCTCCCAGTGGGGCAGCACTATAATTATAGTCGCCATGAATGCACACTGTCACAAGTAGGTACCCATCCTGATATGACTTTAGATGTTGCCAGGACGTAAAGCTCCAACAACCAGCCAACCAATCACGGACCATTGGTCTTCCTCATTTTACTGCTACTTGCCCTATCCTAGTAATGCAGAGCGCCAGGCTAGGGAACGACATGTGAAGGCGCAAATTTAGTGTCAGCAGTGACAAACACACATCTTCCCTGGGCAGGGTTTTGGACGGAATGCTTCAGGTATCACTTGAGCAATCATTCAAATACTAGATGACGCCTGCAGACCCTAGATGCTCTAGCGGTACACCTAGTCATGCGGCCCTAGAATAATAATAACATGTTTGGTAGGCATTTAACATAATAAATACCCTATATTCCATAATATAAATGTTCATTTTTATTATTGTTGTTATTACTATTATTATTATTATTATTATTATTATATCTTCCAATTGTAGTATATCTAATAAAAATAACTAACCAACAAAGAATGACCCTAGAATAATAATGTTTGGTAGGTATTTAACATAATAAATATAATACACTATATTCCATAATATTAATGTTCATTTTTATTATTGTTAGTATTGTTATTATTATTATTATTATTATTATTATTATAAGTAATAGCCAATGTTGAGTTTCCAATTGTAGAAAAACATACTATATATCAAATAAAAATAACCAACCAACAAAGAATGATCGCAAGTTGTGAACAAGTTAACTGGATAAAGCGGGAGTAGCCAACCAGTCATAACACATTCGCATTAAGCGCTTTAGAGCTTTTAACTTTTTCTCGAAAAAACGACGTGTCATCTTTTCTGTTTGTTATTTTCTTGCGGTGAATGAGAACACAAGTTGTCCCATAACCTGGTTTCTCTATGGGGACCCCGGCACTCAGTGGAGGCAATTCAATTCGGCTTTTCTGTGTGAAAATGCCATTCAGCAATAAGCGGCTGTATTTAATGCCATTGGTCCACACGCCCTGCCTGAAACCCACCCCCACCCCCACTTCCACCCTACCCTATG
>CM059189.1:85630285-85864720 GCA_030323885.1 Branchipolynoe longqiensis
ATCTAGCCTGGCGATCTGCATTAATAAGAATGGCTAAGGACTGGTTAGCTCAGTATCAGGATAATGTGACTGTGTGGGATATCAGGTCATGGTGCCAGGGGCCTGGTTTCCTAGTGCGGCATTACTAGAAGTCGCCATGAGAGGATACTGTCGCAAGTCGATATCTGTCCTGATATGATCTTAGATGTTGCTAGGATGTAAAATACAAACAAACAAACAAACCAACCTCAGCAAAGCGTATTCATGTGTAGTGTAGGTTTGGTTTGGTTTACGGTGTTTTGTTCGAGATGAGGACCCTGGGTTACCCGTAGGTAGCAAAAGAGTATGGCGTTAGCCGGAGCCGACCCTTAATAAGGACACCCATGGAAGGATGTCAGGTGTGGGATGGAAACAATCTCTCCGGTAAAGATCAAACAAAACTATCGCTCACATAGAGATCAAACAAAGCTAGTGTTATTCTGCAGTAGCGCCTAGAATGTATCGAGGGTCTTTAATACCTCTATTACCCAACCCCTAAGTCACTCTCCTTGAAGGCCTGGACGGGTTAGCCCAGCTGAATAGTTGCCCACTTCCGGTGCAGCGGAAGGTCGTAGGATCAATCCCTGACCAAGTCAAACCAAAGTCTTACACAATTGATATTTGATGCTTGTTGTTGTTGCATTGCATGGTACTCGGCATCACTAAAATAGGTTAAATACTTTTTCGATTAGTATCACAATAATGTGACTGAGTGAGATATCATTATCAGGTCATGGTACTGGCGCAATGGTATCTCAATATGACGTCATTCCAAAGTCTTGTAAGTCAGTCTGGGTCCTGATAGGACCTCAGATGTATATATATTGTATGTATGTATGATTACAGTACCATACTACCAACGCTACCACCCCCCCCCCCATCCCTCCCAGCCCCACCAATGCTCCCCCCCCCCCTCCAACCTCCATCCCTCCCAGCCCCACATATTCATGCGACTGTAATCCTATATTGTTTTCAATGTATCGTTATCTTGCCACGAAATGGATTTATTCATGAAGCGTATAATTCGATCGGAACCAAGTGGCGAATCTACGCGTCTGTCTTCTAATTGGTTTTTGTGGGGCCCTAATTGCTATTTTGCACCGACCAATGGCAACCAAGAGGAAGGAATTGGGGCTACTTTCTTTTTAAAAAAACACACAAAAAACACACAAAAAACACACACAACACACACAACACGTGCACACACAAGTTTAGTTAGTTGTTGTTGTACGTCCTAGCAACATATAAAGTCATATCAGGACGGGCACACGCAAACAAAGAAAAAACTGCATTTTGAGATTGATTGGAGCATCTCTTTTAGGAGATATTTGCAATTTTTTGTTAGTCTTTTCAGTAAAGTATTTATTCATCTGAATATGACATTTGTCAGCGCCGGAGCACTGGTCTTCCGGCCATCTTACTATTGGAATTGACATTCTAAATAATCTAAGTTTGGTCAGTGCTGTATTAGTCACAGCACCGATCCTGTAGAATTAAGGGACTGGCTCCTGCTGTATAATGTACAGCACCAGTGTACAGCAATATGTACTATATAATTTATTATGCGGATATAAATAATGGCAGCCCCTTAATGTTTCTCTCTAACCACTTTAACTTCCATGTTATTCACTGTGGACCGGGAATTCTATCCTCCCCGCCTCCTCTACCCGTGAGCCAACTGTCACTCTGCTCACATATATATAATTATATATATAATTATATATAGATAATTGTATGTGGATAATTATATATAGATAATTATATATAGATAATTATATATATAGATAATTATACATGTAGATAATTATATGTATATATATAGCCGAATGAGTTCAGCGTCCATCTCCCATTATTGTAGCAATAGATGTTTTTAATGTATCCCATAAAATGTATCCAAAATATGCTTATATGATTTTGTGGTAAAGTGAAAATATGAAAATTTGCGTGTCAACACCATACATCTACCCAAACTTATTTGTCATTTTTGTTCTTGTAAGAAACAATTATTTCGGCTTAACTGTAAACAATAAAATCTCGTTTGAATTTGTTGTGTGTGTTAAAATGATGTCATGGGTAGCCGAATGAGTAGAGCGCCCGTCCGTCCGTCTCCTGTTTTGGGAGATCGGGATATCCGAACCCATGGGTTCGTGGGTTCGAATCCTGGTCGAGTCAAACCGATGACTTAACAATTGATACTTGTCGCTTCCTAGCCAGGCGCTCGGCATTATTAGGATAGGGCAAGGACTGGTTGGCTCAGTGTCAGTATAATGTGACTGATTGGGATATCAGGTCATGGTGCTGGTGGCCTGGTTTCCCAGTGGGGGAGCACTAAAAAGTCGCCATGAGTGCACACTGTCACAAGTCAGTACACGTCCTGATATGACCTTAGATGTTGCTAGGATGTAAAACAACAACACGCAAACAAACAAGATAGAAATGAAAAAGTTAAAGTGAAGTCAACTCTGACATATATACACAATATATAAACCTTCATATGAATATATATGGATTCTGCTATTATTTGAAATGTTTTCTGCTATTATTTGGAATGTTTTCACTTTTGGTTTCCATGTCACAAAAGTGGTACACAGTTCCCGAGAGCGACCCATATAACCCATGACACCAGGATTTGTAAGGTCTGTGAAGAGGTATTGATAAAGAAATGAAAATGTGCTTTGGTATTGGTCACCACCTGCTCCTTCTCCTGCAGGTGCTCGCTCAGATCCCGCTGAGTCATCGCAACATCTTCAAGTACATGTGCTCCTTCTTGCGTAAACTGCTCCAGTATAACGCCAACAACAACCTAGAGATGAAGCACTTGGGTAAGTCAGCAAGCTTATGTTACACATTGCTTCCAGGTCTTCACATTCTATGAGTATGTGTATTTATTTCAGGACTTATGCAGATATTATATATATCGTCAATAATTTAAGGCGTTGTTGTCCAATTCAGGGATGAAAGATCGCCGCGATTTCGCGGATTTCTCGCGGTTTTAACTGAACTGCAATCCCACAGCCCGATCAGCGTATACTGATATGTTGCTCAAATGCCACATCACTATCAGCGTATACTAATATGTTGTTCAAACGCTGCAGCCTTATCAGCGTATACTACTAATACCTGGTGCAAACGCTGCAGCACTATCAGCATATGCTACTAATATGTGGTGCAAACACTGCAGCACTATAAGCGTATACTAACATGTGGTTCAAATGCTGCAGCACTATCAATGTAACTATATATGAAAACTGACTTCCGGAAATTGTCGGCGATTCTCTGACAGGGCTAAGCCTATGGGAGAATATCTGCAGAAGGAATGGAAGACACGAATACCAGAGTGTCGGTACTGACTTTTATTCCCCTGAGAGATCGGGTGCTGGTCATGAACTGAGCCTGGGGCATGTGTCGCGGGCTATTAAATACTCTGCCTTAGCGGGGATGACTGGTCACCTGACCGCTGGTGGTTTTACTGTGGTCTGATATAAATAACCGGCCAGTCTCCTCCACTGACGCTCACCTGCAGTAGTTGGTGAAGTTTGGTATGAGAGTGGTGTAGCGTTCAGGCATATCTGGCATCACTACACAAAATTGTAACGCTGCCAGTGAAATGTGTTGAAATAATAGCATAAATATCGCTGAATAGTTGAATAGTCCTAGCAATATTAGACGGTACGCATTCACTGTGGTCCTATAATTCTGTCTCACTGGGATGCTATTCCACTAGTACCATGGTATGATATCCGACTCAGTCATGATATCATGACATAAAGACAACCAATCCTTACCCCATTCCTTATAAAGCCAAGTAAGTCCAAGGTGAGCTGTAATAGAGTGATGTACCAATAGTTGTAACTGTTTGGTTTAACTCAGTTAGAAATCGAACCCACGTCTACTGACACAGGAAGCGGGCGGGCACTCTACCCACTAGCCCATCCTGTGTGGTCGACGGTCAATTGAGGTGGGGGCGGTGATACTGAAAAAGGCTATGTCGACACTATTCAGGCAAAATGGGTATTCCGAGTTCTGCTGATCCCTCAGTAAGGACTGAAGCTTCCACCCAGCACGCCGGGTCGCAGCTTCAGCTTACATGGGAGGAGGGGAGGTGGGAATGGTCTCTCCGCCAGCACCATCTGCCATTATATAAGCTATATTTTAACTCACTTTTCACCTACAACCACACACCGTGGTAAGGTTGTCGCCATACATTTATTCTAATGTAGATTGCACTGAAATTTTCCCGATCAAATATTTTACATTAGATAAAATACCACTTTTCTTCCTGTATCATAGTGTATGTGTATTGCAGGTTCAGTCCTTACCGAGGGACCAGCGGAACTTGGAAAAACCGTAAAAATATTCACACCTTCACCTTTTTTACCTGATCACCATGCACATCTCTGACTGTCGCACCCTGACCTCCTTCTGTCCTGGTCCCCTTGCCTTCACCCCCCCCCCCCCTACACCCAGGCTCCACCCAAAGAGCACACCTTTTTTACCTGACCACCATGCACATGTCTGTGACCATCGCACCCTGACCTCCTTCTGTCCTGGTCCCCTTACCTTCACCCCCCCCCCCCCACCTACACCCAGGCTCCACCCAAAGAGCACACCTTTTTTACCTGACCACCATGCACATGTCTG
The DNA here is from genome assembly GCA_030323885.1 of Branchipolynoe longqiensis. NCBI lineage: Eukaryota > Metazoa > Annelida > Polychaeta > Phyllodocida > Polynoidae > Branchipolynoe > Branchipolynoe longqiensis. Next base: position 85,634,945 of record CM059189.1, read on the forward strand.
TGACCATCGGGGGCACCCTGTCCTCCTTTCTGTCCTAACAAGGAGTTGCCTTCACCGCCCCCCCCCCTCCACACATCACTCACACAGTTCCCACCTAAAATGCACACCGTTTTTTAACATGACCACCATGCGCATCTCTGTGACCGTCACACCCTGACCTCCCTCTGTCCTGGTCCCCTTTGTGCCTTCAACCCCACCCCCCCACACCACCACCAGTCCGCCACCCAATCAGCACACTGTTTTTTAACACATCAGACCACCTATGCGCAAACTCTGTGACCGTCGCTTTCGCACCTGACTCCTCTGTCCTGGTGCCTTGCCTTCACCCCCCACCCCCCCCACACACACACAGTCCCCACCCAAACAGCACACTGTTTTAACATGACCACCATGCACATACTCTGTGTCCTCCACACGACACCTGAACTCCCCGTCTGCGGCCCCTTGCCTTCACCCCCCCCCCCCCCCCCCCACCCACACACACAAACAGTTCCCACCCAAACAGCACACTGTTTTAACATGACCGACAATGCGCAGCTTTGTGAACGTTCGCATCCTGAGCTGTCATGTACTCTTGTCTTCACCCCGCCCCCCCACACCCAAGCACCACACATACTCCACACCTACACACACTACTCCACGTCTAACCTGCTTCTACCCCCACATCACCACCCCCACCATACAGCCACATACACACACAGACACACCACACACACATCCACACACACACACCGGCTCCTCAGACGCAGTCTCTGAGGCTGTCATGTAACTTAAAGCGGCACCATCCTAATTGGGTGCGGACATTGTGACCGCAGGGATTTGTGCCTGGCCGTGTCGTCATTTTGCTCAATTAGGGAGGTGGTGCTATAAGGGGGTAGGGGGAGCTTCCTGCTCCTCCTATTCTACCTTCTCCCCCACTTCCCCCATCTCCTCCTCTTCCCCCTCTTCCCCCTTCTCCCTCTTCCCCCTCCTCCCCCTCCTCCCCCTCTTCCCTTTCCCCCCTCGTCCTCCTCCCCCTTTCTTCTCTTCCTCTACCCCACCCTCTCCTTCCTCCTCTACGCCCTCTCTTCTTCCTCCTCCCCTTCTCCCGCCCCCTCTCTTCCTCCTCCTCCTCACCCTCCTGCTCCCCGTCTCTTCCTCCCTCTCCCCTTCTATTCCCCCCATCCCCTCCTCCTTCCCTCCCCTCGTCCTCGTCCTCCCCTCGTCCTCATCCTCATCCCCCTCCCGTCCTCATCATGCTTCTTCTCCTCGTCCCCTTCCTCTCCCTCCCTTTCCTCGCCCTCTTCGTCTTCTTTCTCCTCCTCCTCTTCCATCTCATCCACCACGTCCTCTCCTCTTCCTCCTCATTCCCATCCCCACTCTCCTCTTCCACCTCCTCCTTTTCCTCCTCCCTTCCCTCATCTCTCTCCTTCCCCCTGCTACCCCTTTATCTCCTCCCCTTCTCCCTCCCCTTCTTCCTCCTCCTCCCCCTCTCCCTCCCCATCTCCTCCTCCTCCCCCTCTCCCCCTCTCCCTTCCTCCCCCCCTGCTCCTTTTTTCCTCCTCCCCTGTCCACCCCCTCCCAACCCCCTCTTCTTCCTCCTCCTCCTCCTCCCCTCCTCCTCCTCCTCCGTTGGGAACGCCTTGCCTCCAGTTAGACAACTCACCCGGTCAAAAGCAACGCTGGTCAACCCGTGGCAAGGACCTTGCACAGCCATGAGCGTCAGTTCATGGAGTAAATTTTACAGACGCAAATGAGGGGAAAGAAAAACTGCTTGAACGCGTTCTATTAGGCTTATTGGCACCACAGAGCGTGTTCAAATAACTATTTGGAGGAATCGACGATTGGTTAGTTTATGTTTGACTCATGGCAATGCAATTTATGGCGTAGACTATGACATATGGGGCAATTAATGTGGTATTAGACATATATATATATATATATATATATATATATATATTTATATATATATATATGATATATATGTATGTACATGCAGCACATGTATATTATATGTTATATTAAATATATTAAATATATTATTAAATATATCGAATGTATTATATATATTTGAGATATTACATATAATATATATATATATATATATATATATATTTGTAAACATTGCGTTGTATATATATTTATATGTGTGTAGTATGTATATATGTACATATATATATAATATGAGAGTATAAACACTACCCAGTTACTATTAGTAATATCAAGTCACTGCCCTACTCTATTAAATGCTCCTTTGAGTAGTCGTACTATACCACCCTCTCCGTCCTCACCTCCGCTGGTTTCCAGTCATCGCGCTTGTTACCCAAGGGTCCCGCTGTGTAACTCTTTCCGGTTCCGGCGGCGTTCTGTGGCTTTCAACCTAGGCTCGAATATATTCCGTCACGTGACCACAGTGCACTCATTTATCGCACAGAACATGCAATGAATCTAATTCAATGAAGTACAGCATTGCAAATACTAATAATACTAGTAACATAGTCCAAAGTGAATACCTTTCTTATTAAGTTGCATAATCTGATGAAATCATAAAATTGTCAAAACCAAAACATCTGTTTAAAATTACTTCAAGCTAAAGCAGATCCCTGAACACTCCGCCCACCCCTCCACCGCCTCCACCCCATCCACCCCTCCATCTCTCCACCCCCTCCGCCCCTCCGCCCTCTCCACACCCACCACCACCACCACCACCACCACCACCACCACCACCAGCCCTTCGCCCTCATCGCCCCTCCACCACCACATCCACCACCATACCACCATTACCATACCACCACCCCCTTCACCACCCCCATCACCACCACCACCACCAAAAACAACAACCTTCGCCCTCCCCCCCCCCTCCCCCCCCACCCCACATACACCTACCTAAGGAGAGGACAAGAGAGGGTTAATACCTGGGGCCCTACCCGAGCCCCACCGCCGCCACCACTACCACCACCCACCACCATCATCACCACCATCACCCGCCGCCACCACCATCATCACCACCACCACTCACCACCACGAGACTCTGGAGGACCCGGGTCGGGTCGGGTCCAGTCGGCACCAGATTAATTTCCGGGCCGGTCAGTCGGTCTGACCGCGCTAACGCCCCCTGGGGAGACGCGGCGACACTATCAAAGTGGCCGTGTGTTTGGGAACACCTCATAAAGGCCGCCGAGCATGGCCGTCAAGAGTACGCTCCGGAAACGAAAACGAGGTTGTTTGCCCGGCGATCATTGGTTCGAGAGTAAGTAAAGGAATGAGAGCGAGGTTGTCAACGAGAGGTGCATGATCTGTGTAATAGGCGATCTGGGAGGTGGGTAGGGTCGGGTTTGTCTTTAGCTCTGTCTGTCTGTGTGTCCCCTTAGGTTCCCGTCAACCAGTTTAAATTAGCTGGGGTCTCTGTTACTTATATTACATGCAGTTTTATTTCCCCCTTAAAATTAAATTTTAATTTTTACATTTCACTGCATTGACTGAAACTATCATGTGTATCTTCGAATTGTACAACTAATTAATGCTTGTCAATGTAGTATATATACATTATCTTCGTTAATTATTTAATCTGCCTCGAGTGAGTGATTGATTGAATGATTGGGTTATTGATTGATTGGTTTTGAGCTAATGCCGTGTAGGGCAGCAAAGGCTATATTTGTGGTGAAATGTTAGTAGAATTTATTCTGTCAGTTTAGTTTGATGAAAAGAAAATGTGTTTTATATGTTTTATATGTTGATATTACAATTAAATGGACATTCTGAATTGGTCCAATTTGTCTCAGATGACAGCAAAATTGATCGCAGATGCAATAGAAATATCTAAGTTTAAATATAATTGTATCATCTTTATAAGTTATAAGAGATGATAGTACCGTTCGGCTGCTTTCGGGAGTGCTCAAATTCGTTGTTTTACATTTGATTGAGTTATGGTAATTTTAGACCGGTGTAGTAAGTTCAAAACACTACCCCACAAAGACACTACCGTAGTGTTTTGAACGGCGTAGTGTTTTGAACATCCATCCTACACCGGGTCAGTCAAACAAGGGCTATATCTTTCTCTCGTTCTCTCTTGTTCTACATTTCTCTCTTTCTCTATTGTTCTCTTTCCCTCTCTCTGTCTCATGTCTCTGTGTCCGTTTTCTCTCTCTCTTTCTCTCTCTTTTTATATTGATATATAAATATTATATGAGCCTGTCTCAAAAGGTGATAACTAATTTTGTTGTTGTCCGCGTAACGATTGACACAAAACAGTACACAAAAGGTTACACTGAAAACACAAGGACATTTGTTTCAAGTCAGAATGTATTCTATTGGGATTATGAAACACCATTTAAAAAACAAATCAGTTTATCCTGAGAAAATGCATATGTTGATCGTTACAATGGACACAGTTTTGTCCCATTTTACTTATCACCTTTTGAGACATATATATAATGCATGTGCATCAGGATGCTATAACATAATATCTTCAAATTTGTGGTTGGGGGCCATAATCAGGAATACAGACTACTTAAAGGTATAGGATTTGTTTAAATAACGATATATTGAATTCAATAATTTCTCCAGGTTCTGAGGATATAATAAACAAAAGGAAACAAAAAAAACCCGTACACAATTGATTCATTGATGTGGATTCCAACATAGATGAGGCGCATCATTCGCTTGTCTGAAATTCAAATTACAAAATAATTTGGAAAGTCTCATCAATCCTGAGCCAAGTAATAAAAAAAATAAACACCTTCAATTAAAAACCAGAAATAATTAAATCATGTTCTTTGAATATCCGCCTTTGCAAAGAAAGTGTAATTTCGCTTGGATAATAACAAACAGGGTCATATCTAAATCGAGCAAGACAGATGGGAAGATTTAATTGAAAGCTACTCGATAAATTATTGAGTGACTGGTGCAGATATTTATGGTGCTGTCACATTACGACGCTTCTCGCCTTTGTGTACTTTTAATCGTCGAGACACGTCAAAACCTTTTGGCGTCAGTGCAATGTATTGGTAGCGTGCAGCCGACGTTGTGAGAAAAAAAACAAAGAAGTTTGGCGTACCGTCCTGATATGACCTTAGCTGTTGCTAGGACATAAAACAACAACAGACAAACAAAGGAACAGTTTGGCGCAACGTGTGGGAACGACCCTCATGCACGCGTGGCGTGTGTCTACTGTTCGCATAACGTTATTCCAGCGCAGGTAACGTATCTTGACGTCCCCCTAACGTCGCCATAATGTTGGCACCCGCGCATCATCGCATGTCAAAAGTTTTGCCAAAGCACTAAACTTTCAACGTGCGAAGACGCGCACCGCCGACCATCATCGACCGTCACCATCCATCAACGAATACCAACGCACGCCTAACCCTTCCTGATGTATCCCGACATTGCGCCAAAAAATCACATACGTCGACGCGCATTGGCGAGAAGCATAGTAATGTGACAGCACCATAACTTGTCGCAGTCGGACACAGTGTCCTCGATTCAAGCAGTTATTGACCCAGCTCACACTATGAGAAATTCTGTACCGGCATCCTTCAAACCAACTGAAACTGAAGAGTGAATGCCACTTCGGGTGTTAACCTTATCGCACGGTTCATACCGAGTTCTGTTAAAAAAATCCGCGAAATTTGAAAAATTCTAAATAAGTTTCCCAGACCCTTAAAAGTACTCGGTAATAGAACTCTTTAATATATATATAATTATATGATGTATCATATTTATATAAATGAAGGGGTGGATGCCACTTTCGGTATTTTTTTATTATTTTTTTTTGGTAAAGTATTTATTCATCTGAACATGACATTTGTCAGCGCCTTCATTTGTCTTCCGGCCATCTTACTATTAGAATTGACAGTCTCAATAATCTAAGTTTGATCAGTGCTGTATTAGTTACAGCACCGATCCTGTAGAATTAAGGGAGTGGCTCCTGCAATATAATGTACAACACCAGTCACTGTAGTTCATGCAGAAATGAGGAGCAGCACCGAGTAGAAGGTGTATTGTACGGTTCATACCGGGTTCTGTAAAAATCAACGAAATTTGGAAAATTCAAAATAAGTTTCGCAGATCCTTGAAAGTATTCGGTGATCGAACTCTTTAATATATGTATGTATTGTATAATTTATTATATTTATATAACTGAAGGGGTGGATGTCACTTTTCGTCTTATTGGACTGTTCATACCGGGTTATGTAAAAATCTGCGAATTTTGGAAAATTCTAAATCAGTTTCCCAGACCCTTAAAAGTACTCGATAATAGAACTCTTTACTATATTTATATTTATATATATATATATATATATTATATATATATATTATATATATATACATACATACATATATATATATATATATATATATATATATATTATATATATATATATACATATATATATATATATATATTCCACATTCTGTCTATTACTTTCTCTCTCGATCTTTCTTTTCTCCCCCTCTCTCTTCCCCTCTCTCTTCCCCCTCTCTCTCCCCCTCTCTCTCTCTCTCCCCTCTCTCTTTCACTCTCTCACTCTTCGTCTCCTCCTCTCCTTCCTGTATCTCACCGACATGGCCCTGACCTACATCTCTCTCCCTCGCTATCGCCCTCTCCTCTCCCTCTCCCTGCTCTCCCTCTCCTTCTTCTCCATCTCTCCCCCCCCCTTTCCCTCGCCATCATCGCCCTCTCTCTTGCGTTACTCCTCTCTCTCCCTCTCCCTTCCTCTCCCTCCCCTCTTTGCTCTCTCTCCCTCTCCCCCTTTTCCCTCTCTCTCCCTCATTTCCCTCTCCCTCCCCCTCACCCTCTCCCTCCCAACACTTCCCACCCGTGTCCACCTTTATTGGCAATTCAATGTAGACTCCATTCCTTTCCGCCTCCCCTTCCGCCCATTCATTTGGTAGATCGTGGGATTAGAACCCACGGGTTCGAAACCTGGTCGAGTCAAGCCAATGACTTCCAAAAATGATTCTTGTCGCTTCCTAGCCAGGCACTTGCCATAACTAGGATATGGCAAGGACTCCTTAGCTCAGTGTCAGGGATAATGTAACTGAGTGGGATATCGTGTCATGGTGCCAGTGGCCTGGTCTCGCAGTGGGGCAGCACTATAAAGTCGCCATGAGTGCACACTGTCACAAGTCGATACCCGTCCTGATATGGCCATATATGTTGCTATGACGTAAAACCCCACCTGTCGTAGAACCCCATCAACCAACACTCGTCTCTAGTCGCGTGTCTCCAGTCCCTTCCTCACACACTGGTCATGTTCCCTGGTCGTGGTCAATCGGGGTCAATATTATTTACAGCAACAATACTTGAAAGGCGACCGCGTCTCCTCTTCGTCTCACTGCGTCTCCCCTGCGTCTACCCCCGCGTCCGCCCCTCGCGTCTTTCGGCGTCTCCCCCTGCGTCTTCATGCGTCCCCCCTCGTCTCCACCCGTCTCCCCGTGTATCCACCCGCCCCCCCCCCCGCGTCTCCCATGTGCCTCCCCCGCATCTCCCCCCGCGTTTCCTGCTCATCTCCCTGCGTGTCCCCCCCCCCCCCCCGCGTCACAAATATTTGTCACGCGCCGCACTGCAGAACGGCAGACTAAACAAGGGGAGAGAGGGGTGGTGTGGGCAGGGTAGACGGCCTATGCTGCGGTTTGGTGGTAGAGGTGTGTGGGGGTGTCGAGTGGTGGTGGTGGTGGTGGTGGCGCGGTGTGGTGGTGGTGGTGGTGGTGGTGGCGCGGTGTGGTGGTGGTGGTGGCGCGGTGTGGTGGTGGTGGCGCGGTTTGTGGGGGAGGTGTGTGTGAGTGTCGGGTGGTGGTGGTGGTGGTGGTTGCGGTGGCGCGGTTTAGTGGTGGAGGTGTGTGGGAGTGTCGGGTGGTGATGCGGTCTGGTGGTGGAGGTGCATGGGAGTGTCGGGTGGGGGTGGTGGCACGGTTTGTGGGGGAGGTGTGTGTGAGTGTCGGATGGTGGTGGTGGTGGTGGCAGTTGCGCGGTTTGTGGGGGAGGTGTGTGTGAGTGTCGGATTGTAGTGGTGGTGGTGGCGGTGGCGCGGTTTGTGGGGGAGGTGTGTGTGAGTGTTGGATGGTGGTGGTGGTGGAGCAAGTGGCGCGGTTTGTAGGAGAGGTGTGTGTGAGTGCCGGATGGTGGTGGTGGTGGTGGCAGTGGTGCGGTTTGTGGGGGAGGTGTGTGTGAGTGTCGGTTTTTGGTGGTGGTGATGGTGGTGGTGGCGGTGGCGCGGTTTGTGGGGAGGTGTGTGTGAGTGTCGGATGGTGGTGGTGGTGGTGGTGTGTGGTGGTGGTGGTGGCGGTGGCGCGGTTTGTGGGGGAGGTGTGTGTGAGTGTCAGATGGTGTGTGAGTGTCGGGTGGTGGTCGTGACTCGGTATCGGGGGTATGGTTAGGTGCGGTGAGATGTGGCAAGTCTGACCCGTGGGATTCAATTGTGGGGAGTGTGTAGGGCGGGCGGGTGGGCAGCTGTTGGGATAGGGGAGATAGGAGGGGTTGGGATGGGTGTGGGGTTGTGACCGGTTAGATGTGGCGTTGGTAAGATCGGTGTGGTGGGGTCGGGTGTGTGGGGGATTGGGCTCGGAGGGGAGGGTGGGTGGGTGTGGTGTGACAGGGTTGCCTGTCGAGGGACAGCGCAATGGAAGGTGAAGGACACGGGACGACGGGACGGTGTTGGGCGAAGCGGAGAGATAGGAGGGAGCGGAACAGGGAGGGTGGGGGGTTGGGAGCATGACCAGCGACTGGGTGGAGTTGGACTTTGAACTGGGCGAGGTTGGACTAGGCAGGGTTTAATGGGAAGGGGTTGGATTGGGTGGGGTTGGACCCATCACCAGTACCCGTGACGGCAAGCAGTACCCATCACCAGTACTTGTGATGGCAAGAGGTACTCGTCACCAGTACTCGTCATGGTGAACAGTGCCGGTCACAAGGTGAACAGTGCCCGTCACTAGGTGAACAGCTGTCCTACTGGAGATGAGGGGACAGTGTGGCGTGGGATACCTCCAGACGCTAGCTGTCAACGTGAAACCCCCACACCCACACCCACACACAAGGAGACACGTGCACCTCACCCCTCAACGCACCCGCCAACTAACTCCAGCTGTAGCTGCTCCTCTTCCGTTTTCCCCATCTGCTTAAAGTTGCATAGCCCGATGAAAACATCAAATTTTCGAAACCAAAACACTCATCTATATTTGATTCTGCATATCTAACTTAGATACTGGTGGACTTATTAAGCATTTGTTGCCACATATAACTAAGAAGGGCATGCTGAGTCAATGTAATAGAACCTGTTTCTGCATAAGCCTTTGGTGTCAGAGTTTTGGCATGCTTGCCAAAGTTAATCTTGCATGCTTGCACCTCAAATATCTCCAAGGTTAGCCATTTAAAATAAAAGTTACTGCAAATTATAGTAATATAGATTATAACAATCAATTTAATATATTTATCTCAGAAAAATGGCCGAAGCTCAAAAGCATCGGACTATGCAACTTTAAACAACGAGTCAGAGGGCAAACACACCTATCTGCATATTGACAGTCTACAGTTTTTGTGTGGGTTTTTGTGGGTTTTTTTTATAGTTTAAAAAGAAATCAAGCACACAAAAGACATCTTTCAATCGAGAAATCCCGGATAGAGAAAGGGAAAGAGAGGATTGAGGGAGTGAAGGAAAAAGGGAGAGCAAGACAGTGAGAGGGGAAAATAACTATTGATGTCGGTGTTCTTTTATATTCTGACTTCTGAATGATTGTGAGGTTTTTCCTTCTTGTTTAGAGGTTTAAATTATTTTGAGTTGTCATAATATGAAGATCTGCCCATTACCTTGTAATAGTAGTAGGACTAGTAGCAGTAGTATAACAGTGGTGATAGAAGTAGTGATAGTAACAGTATTAGAATTACAGTAATAATAGTAGGAAATAGTATTAGTAGTAATAGTAGAAATAGTTGTAATTAGTAGTAGTAATAGCAGTAGTGATATCAGTAGTAATAGTAGTAGTGTCGTGGGGGGTGTAGTAGTGTCATGGGAAATATTGCGCCTAGAGCGAGACTCAAACCCACAGCTCTTTGCATTCCAGGCCGGGCCAATGTGCTAACCATTACACCACCTAGGCTCCCTAATATCACCATACTACCCACACCTACCTGTCTATGCGGCTCCTTGACTGAGATGTCAGTGCAGACCACTACACTCGTCCCGCTGGAATTGTAAGTCTTTTAATGCTTACAATTACATGCATACAGACAATGCACTTACATATACATACACAGGGTAGATTCAACAACTATACAGTGCATAGCTTGTACAGGATCCTGGTCCTGGAACCAGTGTCATGGGGGTCATGAAAATGGGAAATATTGCACCTAGAGCGGGACTCAAACCCATATCTCTTTGCATTCCCGGCCAATGTGCTAACCATTACCCCACCTAGGCTCCCTAATATCACCATACTACCCACGTCTACCTGTCTATGCGGCTCCTTGACTGAGAGGTCAGTGCAGACCACTACACTAATAATAGTAGTAATACTAGTAGCAATAGAGTTGGTAATACTAGTAATAAGAGTAGAAGTGGTAAGTCCCAGTGAGGCGGTTAGTTCGCCGCTGTAAACACCAGGGGGCGATGCTGAGGCGCGGTGCAGCCATACCAGCGGGGTTATACTTATAGTCTACAGTCTATCATGTTACGCCATTACTTATGAGCTGCTTACCGACGATGTCACCCAAGGAGTGAGTTGCTTCACGCTCAACATATATATATATATATATATATATATATATATATATATATATATATATAAGATATGTATAAAATATACAAGATACATAAATGAGATATGTGTATAGGCTATATCTATAATGCATAGGATATATATATATACGGTATATATACTGAATCTAAAATATATCTAGGGATATCTAAGATATATCTAAGCTTTGAGATTATAGTACATGTATATTATATATATATTACTATTATTAGATATAATCCTCCAGTGTGACTGACACTGGTCTACATCCGGTCAAGGCGAGGAGAGAAGGTGGAGCCACCCGTACAGTGTTGGTCTTATGGAGTATAGCAATAATAATATTAATAATAATTAACCCTTACATATCTTTATACTCGCATAATTCCGTGGCACATAGTTATGCACCATAATTGATCTATCCAGGAGGCACCTTCCCCCACCCATGATACCGGACGCGATAGCCAAATCGGTAGAGTGCCGACTTCCTGTGAGCAAGGTCGGGAGTCCGATCCCCGGTCGAGTCAAACCAATGACTTACAAAATTGGTACTTGTCGCTTCCTAGCCTGGCACTCGGCATTAATAATAGCATATGGCAAGGACTGGTTAGCTCAGTTTCAGGATAATGTGAGTGAGTGGGATATCGGTCCATAGTGCCGGCAGCCTGATTTCCAAGTGGGGCAGCACTATAAAGTCATTATTAGTGCGTACTGTCCCAAGTCGGTACGCATCCTGATATGACCTTTGATGTTGGCCAGGACATAAAACTCCAACAACCAACCAACCAACAACTACTACTAGTACTACCAACACTCTGAATGTGCTACAACTGTTTATGCCCCCGGCGTCTGGCATGTACGCTACATCGGTTTTCTGGATTTATGCAGTGTGCTACTTTCCCACCTGGTTTTCTGGATTGACACCCCCCCCCCCCCACACCTACATTTAGCATCGCCAGGAGCCTGATTAGTATAATAGTAGTAATAGTACCCTGCTGGGTCCCAGCATCGGTACCTCAGAGGAGTCCTAGTGGAGACCTGGTGGTTGGTGAGACTGTGCGTTCGTTCCCGGCGAGAGTGCCTCACAGTACCCAGTTGGGTCCCATCATCGGTACCTCGGAGGAGTCCTACTGGGGACCTGATGGATGGGGGAGGCTGCGCGTTTGTTGCCGGCGAGGGCGCATCAGAGTACCCAGTTGGGTCCCAGCATCTGTACCTCGGAGGAGTCCTACTGGGGACCTGGTGGCTAGGGAGACTGCGCGTTTGTTACCGGCGAGGGTGGCTCACTTTGTTAGCCGGCGTCTCACTCGCTCACCCGACGCCTGCCCTTTTGTGCGCGTATTTAACACACGGGACCAGCTATTATATACGACCCAATGTCTAGCTCCCTGCCACACACACTTCCGGGCGGCGCACTTGTCAAGGAAATGACGCCTGCGCCGTTTCCGCCACCTCTCTTTTGGTGCTGGTGTGTGTGTGGGTGGTGAGTGGTGGTTGGGTGGTGGCGGGGAGGGGAGGGGGGCGTTCAACTAGGTAAGTCACTCACCAATGTTGCCACAATTGTAAATTGATGATGATGATGGATGATAATAATGATGATGCACAGGGAAGCCATGCACCTAACTAATCTTTAGCGTAATGGTATAATCAATACACATGTATGTATGTATGTATGTATGTATGTATGTATGTATGTATGTATGTATGTATGTATGTATGTATGGTTGGTTAGTTGGTTGTTGGAGTTTTACTTCCTGGCAACATCTAAGGTCATATCAAGAGTAAGTATGTATGTTTGTACATATGTATGTATGTGTGCAACGTATAATTACTATCTCATATGTGAATTGGCAAGCTATATCATATTTTAAGTCTTGGAATGATTAATATTGATATTTCAGCTGACTTGAGCCGAGCTGCTGACGACAATATCAGATTACATATACATGGAATATTGTAAATAACTGTATTGTCACATGGCTGGAAGACCAGTGTCATGGCACTGACAAAAGACTTTAAACAATGATAAACTATATTTACAACAGCAACAACAAAATGAATAATGATGATGATGATGAAATGTGGGTTTTTTTTAAGGTAAAAAGAATTGAAAGCTTCGCAACTAAAAGCAGTACACATGCTATTTTATTTCGACTGAAGTGATCTTGTGAACTACTTTTGTGTTATGGTCTCTGATAGGACTTTGCTTTGCTTTTGTTTGATTTGATTGAAGTTTTATTGTGTTAAGGTAGCTAACTAACTGTGTGGTTTCCCCAATGGGGGTGATATTCCAGACCGAGCAACCAATGTTACATTAAATTAAATTGAAGCTCATACACTAGACTTATTTGTGCAGTGTGTTTTGGGTGATTTGTTGGTAATTGGCATCTTTCCACAAGAGTAGCGGCCTCCTTGACCTTTGTTTGTGTGAGCAATGTGATGCTTGAGTGAGGCTTCTTAACGTTCAAGGGCCCCCGCCCACCGCCCGCCCAGCAGTTCTCTCCTCCCGCCCGCCCGCCCGCCCACCTTCCCGGTAGTTCTCCGCGCCCGTCCAGCAGTCCTCTCCGCTCGCCCAGCAGTTTCCCCCGCCCGCCCGCCACCCGGCAGTCCTCTCCGCCCGCCCGACAGTCCTCTCCGCCCCCCCCCCCCCCCGCCCTCAGTCTCCCCCCCCCCCCTCCCGCCCACCTGCCCTACGTGCCTCTCCGACCCTCCCCCCCCCCCCCCCCGCCCCCGGCAGTTCTCTCCCGCCCGGACACCCGGCAATCTCTCCCGCCCCGCCCGCCCGCCCGCCCGGCCCGCCGCCCGCCCCCGCCCGCCCGCCCGCCCCGCCCGGTAGTCCTCCCCACGCGACTGTTTAACGCTGACCTATAGTGGCCGACTCGATTAAGGAGTCTACGAGGTGGCCGACAGGGGGCGCCACTGCGCAGTGTGGCCTAGCCGGTGCGGCCTGTGAGGGGGCGCGCGGGTGCAGTATGTGCATTCCGAGTTCCATCCACTGTCCGCCGGTTTTTGAGGGAGGACTGAAAGTGTCATAATTAAACAACCGGAAGTGGTCTGATGGTCTTCCGGGCCCTACCTTTTAAGCACAGGCCGGGGTTAAGGTTAGTCTGAACCCATAAAAACGCATGGTTCTTGATGACCAAACTTGGCAGAATTCTTGCCATACACTTGTGTGTTTTTTTTTAATTGAGTCACGGTGAAATCGCGCTCGCAAACTATTCCAAATTAAAATTTGTTTAAATGCTAGATGCTGGATGTATCAGAGATGAAAGATCTCCGCGATTTCGCGGATTTCCAGCATTTTTCCTGTACCTACTGCAATCCTGCAGCACGATCAACGTATAGGCACGACTAATACGTTATTTTACACTTCAGCACCATCAGCGTATACTACTAATAAATGCTTCAAACGCCGCAGCACTATCAGCATATACTACTAATAAATGCTTCAAACGCAGCAGCACTATCAGCGTATACTACTAATAAATGCTTCAAACCCCGCAGCACTATCAGCGTATACTACTAATAAATGCTTCAAACGCAGCAGCACTATCAGCGTATACTACTAATAAATGCTTCAAACGCAGCAGCACTATCAGCGTATACTACTAATACGTGCTTCAAATGCCGCAGCACTATCAGCGTATATCAATATATATGAAACCCGACTTCCGGGAATTTTCCGCGATTCCCTGATAATGCTAAACCTATGTGAGAATATCAGCATTTCCCCTTTTTTCCCCGGAGACCACTTTCATCCCTGATGTATGTGTAGCAGTGGGTACTACAGCAGTATTCTTCACCCCCGCCACCCACCCACCACCACAGACACTTTATCTCCCTCTTCACAGCGTTCTTTGGCGTTTACCTCTCTTTCGTTCTGCTTAAACCATGCTCTGCTCTACAGTGCTCTACTCCATCCCATGTCTCGCTCCTCCTCCCCCCTCCCCATCTCCCCTCCCCCCATTCCCTCCTTTCCCCTCTACCCCTACTTCTCTTCCTTCCTCCCTACTTCCTCAATCATTCCTTTCCCTTCCCCTCCCTCCCGTTCCCCCTCCGTTCCTTCTTTCCTCCCCATTTTTCCTACTTCCTTCCACTTCCGCTTCCCCTCCCGTCCACAACTCCGTTCCCCTCCCTCCCTTCCCTACTTCCGTCCCTCTCTCCCTTCACCACACCTCCCTTCTTCTCCCGTCCTCCCACTTCCTCCTCCCCCCTCTCCCTCACGCCTCCTATACTCTTTTTTGCTCCCATTCTTTTCTTCCTTCTCCCCTCCCCACTCCCTTTCCCTTCCTCCATCCTTCCATCTCTCCTTCCCTCTTCCCTCCTCCCCTTCTCGCCCCTTTCTTCCTCCCCTCCCCTTCCTGAGTCCCCTCCATTCATTCCCCTCCCCTCCACTCCCCTCTCCCCCCTCTGCCCGTACCCCTCTCCACCTTCCCTCCTTCCCCACCCTCCCTCCCACCCCCTATCCTTCCCCTCCCTTCCCCTTCCCCTCCTCCCTCCCCTCCCCCTCCCCTCCCTTCCCCGCCCTCCCCTCCCCTCCCCTCCCAACTCCCCCTCTTCCGCTCCCCTTCCCCTTCCCCTTCCCTTCCCTCCTCTCCTGCCCTCCCTTCCTTCTCCCTCCCCTCCCCCCCTCCCTCCCTCCCCTCCCTCCCCTCCCCTCCCCTCTCCCCTCACCCTCCCCTCCCCTCCCTCCCCTCCCCTCCCCCCCCCCTCCCCTCCCCTCCCCTCCCCTTCCACTCCCCCCCCCCACTCCCCTCCCCCTCCCCCCTCCCCTCCCCACACCTACATCCTGCCCAGGGTGCCAGAGAATGTTATCGCTATCAGGCCCGACACATAGCACGGCCTAGTAAGACTTGCGTACCAAGTAGCAGCGGGCGGGCGGTGGTCACCGGTCGGCTGGGCGTCCGGCCGTCGGCGCATGGCGTGTTTTACCCAACTCACTCCTCGCGGCACCTGGCGGGTGGGGCGGGAGGTGACGAGCACCAGGATGGCTTTTCGTGGAAGTTGGGTTAATCTTTAAAGGGCCCACTCGACATGCCCGGGGCTGCCCGGAGGATCATGCTCGGGGGACCGTGCCCGGGGGGTGCCGGCCGACGTGCCTGGGGACCCGACGACGGGGTACGGGTGCGTGTGGCATAGGTCATGAGGAGGCCGGCAGGTGGCGGGGTGTTTGCTGACCCTGGTCCACACTGCGCGGTTTGTTAGATGTATGAGTGATGCATGCTGGCTTATTACTGTTACATTATTACACAAATAAAAGTAGCCACCATTAACCACTCACTATCATATCCTGTGGGGGGGTGTAGACTTCCTACACTTTCAATGATTTCTGCGATTTTCATGCAACCAAAATGTTTGTGCTGTTGCTTTTTTGGTTGTTCTTTTATCAAGTGAGACTTGTAATATTTAATTTACTATATTATGGGGTTAACCTGCCACTGTCTACAAGTGAGCCAGTGGAAACATTTATATATACTTCAGATTATCATTTCTTTGTTATATACAGGGATGAAAGATTTCCGGGATTTTTCCTGTCGGCCCCTTCTGCAATGTCGAAGTACTATCAGTGTATACTAATACTTTGTTAAGCACCGCAGCACCATCAGCGTATACTAATATGTAGTGCAGACCCCGCAGCACTATCAGCATATACTACTAATATGTGCTTCAAATGCCGCAGCACCATCAGCATATACCAATATATATGAGACCTGACTTCCAGGAATTGTCCGCGATTCCCTGATGATGCTAAGCCTATGGGATAATTTCTGAATTTCCGCTTTTTTTGCCAGAGACCATTTTCATACCTGTATATATAACCAGATGGGATGGCCGAATGCATTGAGGAGCCATCTCCTGTTTTGAGAGATCGAGGGATCCGAACCCATGGGTATGTGTGTTCGAACCCTGGTAAAGTCAAATCAATGGCTTAAAAATGTATACTTGTCGCTTCATAGCGAGATGCTCGGCATTATTAGGATGGGGCGAGGACTGGTTGACTCAGCGTCAGGATAATGTGACTGAGTGGAATATCAGGTCATGGTGCTGGTACTGGTAGCCTGATCTCCCAGTGGGGCAGCACTATAAAGTAACCATGAGTACCCGTCATGATATTACCTTAAATGTTGCTAGGATGTAAAACAACAAACAAACTAATTTTGTTATATATATATAAAAAGAAAATGAAAATAGGCATTCAAAATAAACATTACTCCAAACTAAAGTAAGGTAGGTTATAATAACCAATTAAATATATTTATCTCAGAAAAATTGTAGTAACGCTCAAGACCATCGGACTATGCAACTTTAATTAATCACACTTATATGAGCTTCCCCATGCTCCTGAATACGGCTGGCACATACACGATTCTCTCATCTTATCCCACACCCACATCCAGCGCATACGTACACCCCGCCCACTCACCTTCCAGTATCAACCCAGTCATGCTCTCCACACCACCCACCCACCTGTCCACCACACTACTCACTTCTCCACATCACCCACTCACCTCTCCACATCACGCACTCACCTCTCCACCACACTACTCACTTCTCCACATCACCCACTCACCTCTCCACATCACCCACTCACCTCTCCACATCATGCACTCACCTCTCCACACCACACACTCACTTCTCCACATCACCCACTCACCTCTCCACATCACGCACTCACCTCTCCACCACACTACTCACTTCTCCACATCACCCACTCACCTCTCCACATCACCCACTCACCTCCTCACACACTCACCTCTCCACCACCTCTTCCCACACACTCCACCTTCACCTCTCCTCCACATCACCCACTCACCTCTCCACATCACCCACTCACCTCTCCACACCACCCACTCACCTCTCCACACCACCCACTCACCTCTCCACACCATCCCCAATCACTTCTCCACACCACCCACTCACTTCCCCATACCACCCACTCACCTCTCCACACCACCCACTCACCTCTCCACACCACCCACTCACCTCCACCCCACACACAATCACCTCTCCACCACCCCCCACCCTTCCACACACCCCTCACCTCTCCACCTTCTCACCTCTCCACATCACCCCCACTCACCTCTCCACATCACCCACCACCTCTCCACACCCACCCACTCACCTCTCCACACCACCCACTCACCTCTCCACACCACCCACTCACCTCTCCACACCATCCCCAATCACTTCTCCACACCACCCACTCACTTCCCCACACCACCCACTCACCTCTCCACACCACCCACTCACCTCTCCACACCACCCACTCACCTCCACCCCACACACACTAGCCTCTCCGCCACCCCCCTCACCCTTCCACACCACCCCTCTCACCTCTCCACCTTCTCACCTCTCCACAGCACCCCACTCACCTCTCCACAACCCCTCTCACCTCTCCAATCCGCCCTCTCACCTCTCCACACCACCCCACTCACCTGTCCACACCACCCACTCACCTCTCCACACCACCCACTCACCTCTGCCACTAGCCTCTCTGATAGATCAGTGTGATTTTGAGTCACGCGAG
Source organism: Branchipolynoe longqiensis (assembly GCA_030323885.1). NCBI lineage: Eukaryota > Metazoa > Annelida > Polychaeta > Phyllodocida > Polynoidae > Branchipolynoe > Branchipolynoe longqiensis. Next base: position 85,653,180 of record CM059189.1, read on the forward strand.
CTGGTGCCGGGGGTCAGGGCTGGGTTTAATGTCTCCTGGCATGCCGCACCCGGCAGAGGCGCTGTAGGGGCCCGCGTCACTAATCATTCCACATAAATTCTATTTAACTGTTTTTCCTATTTTTAATTTTTTAATTCATTGACCGATTCCCGTCAGGCATCCTGGTGGCTTTACTATCCGCGATATCCCCTGTAGTGTTTGTTGTTATTCACTTCTTCGTATTATGTTTATTATGTTTGTTTATTCTGTGGGTTGTCCCGGTGAGAGGGCCTGTGGTTTGTTAGTGCTGTGGGCTCTGGGTGGAAACCCATGACCTTAAATTTATTATCAATATTATCATTATCATTATTATCATTATTGCCATCATTATCATAACCATTATCACCATCATTGTCATAATTATCAGTTTTGTAATTATTATTATCATTATTATTATTATTAGCCCGGGTAGCCCGCATGAATACTGTGGGTTGGACAGGTGAGAGGGACTCTGGTTTGTTATTATTATTAGTGTTGTTATTATTATTATCATTATTATTATCATTATTATCTTTATTATCATTATTATCATCATCATCATGACTGTGGGTTATCCCGGTTAGAGGGTATGTGGTTTCTTAGTGCTGTGGGCTCACCAGTGGAAACCCAGGCCCTTAAATTTATTATTAATATTATCATTATTATCATTATCACCATCATTATCACCATCATCTTTATCAGTATTGTCATTATTATCATTATTATTATTAGCCCGGGTAGCCCGCAGGAATACTGTGGCTTGTCCCGGTGAGAGGGACTGGTTTGTTATTATTATTATTATTATCATTATTAATATTAATATTATCATTATTATCATCATCATCATCATCATGACTGTGGGTTGTGGGGTATGTGGTTTGTTAGTGTTGCGGGTTCTCCAGTGGAAACGCACAACCTTAATTGTGCGCAGGTAAGGTCGCGAGTGGACAATTTATTTGCTGCACGAGACCTGTCCGACTGGGTCCCACGCCTCCTCTCGTAGGTACAGCGTTAACTGCACACATTGCATCTACCAGGCTGTTTACGCTGCCGATGCCTTATCGTTCTTAGCTTTGTTTATTTGTTTGTTGGGTTTAATGTCCTAGCAACATCTATCGTCATTTCAAGACGGCTACCAAATTGTGACAGCGTTCAGTTTATAGTATTTCCCCTGTGAGATACCGGGTCATCATCACCATGCCCAGGTACGTTATCCTTATACTGACCAAACCAGTCCTTGTCCTATCCTATTAAAGTTGCATAGTCCGATGTTTTTGAGTTTCTGTCATTTTCCGAGATAAACATATTAAGGTTAATCGTTATAATCTACTTTTCATTAACTTGAAGTAATTTTGATTTTAAATTACTAACTTTTGCGATATTTAAAGTGCAAATATGTCAAATTAGTATTGGCATGCGTGCCAAAACTCTAACAACATAGGATTCTGCAGTAACAGGTTCTCTTAAACTGCCCTATATGTGGCGACACATGTTTATGTATTTCAGTTAAATATGTAAAATCAAATCTAAATAATTGTTTTGGTTTTAAAAAATTGATGTTTTCATCCGATTATGCTATGCAACTTTAATGTCATAGCAACATCATATATAAGGTCATATCAGGACGGCTACCAAATTGTGACAGCACGCCCTCGTGGTAACTTTATAGTGCATCACCAGTGAGATACCAGGCCACCATCACCATGCCCAAATACATTATCCTGATACTGAGCAAACCAGTCTTTGCCATATCCTACTAATGCCAGGTGCTAAGCTAGGTAGTGAAAAGTGTCAGTTGTGTAAGTCATTGATTTGACTAGGTTGTGGGTTCGAGCCCATGACCTCTCAGGTCACGGGAGGCCAGCCAGCGAGCGCTCTTACCGAATTAGACATCCCGCCCAGTCTCATTCGTAAACAATCTTGGTTCCTGTAGCCATGATTATGGAAAGGTGGGATGCCTTTTTTTTACATGTGCAGTCAGTTGTATTTCAGATTAGCATGTTCTTAAAGGTGTTTATAGGGAAGCTGTGTTCAGTGCAGCGTTGACTTGAGATTTTGTAGCTATGTGAGTCTACTTATGTGGAACTGTTACCAGGGACTGTGCATCCGTTACTAAGGTCAGCTATGTGGAGCTGTGATAGGCCCGGCTAAGTCGAGCTGTAATTTGATAATAGGGGGATGTGTGGGACTAATAGGGTCGCCTACGTGGTTTTGTAATAAGGTTGGCTATATGGGGGCTATAATAGGGCTGGCAATGTGGACCTGTAATAGGGCTGGCTATGTGCTGGATGTAATAGCGCTGGGTATGTGGGCGCTGCAATATGGCTGGCTATGTGGACCTATAATAGGGCTGACCTTGGATAGATCTGTAATGGGCTGGCTATGTGGACCTGTAATAGGGCTGACCCTGTGGGGCTGTAATGGGCTGGCTATGTGGACCTGTAATATGGAGCTGTAATAGGGCCAGCGGTGTGGAGTTGTAATATGGCTGGCTATGTGGGGCTGTAATAGGGGGATATGTGCAGCTGTAATAGGGCCAACCATGTGAGGTTGTAATAGGGATCGCTATGGGGAGCTTTAATAGGACTGAACATGTGGAGCTGTAATAGGGATGGCTTTGTGGAGCTGTAATAGGAACAATATGTTGAGCTGTAATAGGGCTTCCTATGTGGAGCTGCATTAGGGCTGGCTATGCTAGGTTGTAATATAGATGGCTATGAGTTGTAATAGGGATTGCTATGAGGAGCTGTAATTGGGCTGACTATGTGGAGCTGTAATAGGGCTGGCTATCTGCGGCTGCAATAGGGATGACTATGTGGAGGTGTGATAGGGCCAGCTATGTGGAGCTGTACTAGGGCTGCCAATGTGGAGCTGTGATAGGGATGCCTATGTGGGGCTGTAATAGGGCTGACTATCTGGAGCTATAATAGGGCTGGAAATGTCGAGCTGTGATAGAGATGCCTATGTGGGGGCTGTAATAGGGCTGGCAATGTGGAGCTGTAATAGGGCTGACTATGTGGGGCTGTAATAGGGCTGGCAATGTGGAGCTGTGATAGGGATGGTTATGTGGGGGTTGTAATAGGGCTGACTATGTGGAGCTGTAATAGGGATGGCAATGTGGAGCTGTGATAGGGATAGCTATGTGGGGCTGTAATAGGGCTGGCAATGTGGAACTGTAATAGGGCTGGCAATGTGGACTGTAATAGGGCTGACTATGTGGGGGTGTAATAGGGCTGACTATGTGGGGCTGTAATAGGGCTGACTATGTGGAGCTGTGATAGGGATGGTTATGTGGGGGCTGTAATAGGGCTGACTATGTGGAGCTGTAATAGGGCTGGCAATGTGGAACTGTAATAGGGCTGATTATGTGGGGCTGTAATGGGGCTGACTATGTGGAGCTGTGATAGGGCTGGCAATGTGGAACTGTAATAGGGTTGACTATGTGCGGCTGTAATGGGGCTGACTGTGTGGAGCTGTAATAGGGCTGGCAATGTGGACCTGTAATAGGGACATTATGTTGCACTGGTATTGGGCTGATTATCACTATGCGTTACATGATCAGCAGTGTGACCGGGAATCTGCTGTTATCTGCTATTCAGGCCTTATCTCTCTTCTCTGTTAGACTAATAACCATATTTTTCGCACCAGACAACATTTTCCATGCCGCTGCGCTCGCCTCTCTAAGGGATACCATTTCCTCCTCCTCAAAGTGATGTAGGAGTCGAAGTCTATTATGGTCCAACTTTTTGCAAGCCAGAAGCATTGTTCCAAGCGCACAGAACGTGAGGAAGTCAGAGTTGGCAAAAACAAGACTTTATTCAAACTCACCACCAAGCTTGGCTCACATTCATGGGCCAGCGGCGATGTGGAGTGTTGGTTAATTGATTGATTGATTGATTGATTGATTATTGATGGTTTAACGCCGTGTTGGCAGCAAGGGCCATATTCATGGCGAAACACTAGTGGTAGTTATTCTGTCAGTCTTGTTAATCACGTTGAAATTGAAAGGCTCCATTGAAATTTACATGGAATTCGCACTGATATGACCTTAGATGCTGCTAGGACGTAAAACAACAACAAGCAACAACATGGAATTCTGAAATTATCAGATCTGTGTCAAACAAATGGTGCAATTTCGAAGTGGTGAAATTTCAAATTTGTAGAATATGTGGAGTGTAGCACCCTGTGGGTTGGATAAATGATTCACCTCGTACTTGCAGTACACGGGTGAATGACAACGTACCATAAATACGGGCGAAAATAGCTTTAGTATGGAACAGGAAGTAGAATGCCTGTCTCCAGTATCAAATGGGTACTTATATCGGCACAGAGTTGGTGAAATAGGAGAGAATGCAAAAAGACAAGATGGCGGCCATAGAACGCCGACGATTTCACCTTTAAATTCTATTAAACTATGTTTTATTATATTTTTCAACTCAAAGGTAGCGGGGAAATTTGAAGACATATAAAAAGAATAATTGTTGCTTCTTAGATTGTGAAATTAGGCTCTCATTTCATTTCCCCGCTTTTTCGACAGCTTTTATATAGGGTTGGTATTCACCCGTGTACTGCGAGTACAGGGTGAATCCTTTATCTACCTGTGGGGAAGACTGCCTGGAGTGCGCCGGTCCTCATGCACCTGTCAGCATCAGATCCAACTGTTTGAGTCGCGACATTTGTGATTGATTTCGTCAAGTCTGTTCATTGTTCCATTCCATTTCTTTAGTTGTGTGTAGGAGTTGTAATTTTGCACTAAGAGGGTGAAATCGAGTAGATGTATTTGATCTATACTTCTGTTTCCCCCGCCCTCCGCCTTCAAAGCAACTCTGTCGGTTAGTTTCGATTACACAAGTGGAGTGTTATCCAATGTAAAGGTTTCGTTTCATGTTGCTTTCACTTCACCAGCTGTGCATGACTCAGCAATTCGTCACGTCGCATTAAGGGTATTAAAGTTGCATAGTCCGATGGTTTATGAGTTCCCGTCATTCTTTTGGGGGTGATAAATATAATATATTGATCTTTATAATCTAACTTTGAAGTAACCTTTATTTTAAATGGCTAAGTTTGGAGATATATTTAAAGGGAAAAGCATGACAAATTCATTTTGGCAAGGCAGGTGAAAATTCAGACAGCATAAACTGTAACCTGTAACAGGTTCTATTAAATATATATATATATATATAGAGAGAGAGAGAGAAATAGAGAGAGAGCCAATCCAATCTCTCTCCTTCCATCTCTATATAGAGAGAAAAAGAGGAATCGTATTTTGCACATCTCTCAAAGCAACTCTGTCGGCTAGTTTCTATTACACAAGTGGAGTGGTATTCAATGTAAAGGTTTCGTTTCATGTTGCTTTCACTTCACCAGCTCTGCATGACTCAGCAATTCCTCACGTCGCATTAAGGGTATTAAAGTTGCATAGTCCGATGGTTTATGAGTTCCCGTCATTCTTTTCGGGTGATAAATATATTATATTGATCTTTATAATCTACCTTTGAAGTAACTTTTATTTTAAATGCCTAAGTTTGGAGATATATTTGAAGTGAAAGCATGACAAATTCATTTTGGCAAGGCATGTGAAAATGCTGTCAGTGTAGGTTTTAACATGTAACATCTTATATTAAATAAATATATATTTAGAGAGAGAGAAAGAGAGAGAGAGCCAATCCAATCTCTCTCTTTCGATCTCTAGATAGAGAGAAAAAGACGAATCGGGTTTTGAACATCTCTTTCTTTCTCTCTCTATGTATAGAGCGAGAAAGAGAGAACGGATTGGCAGATCTCTGTTTCTCTCTGTATATATATAGAGAGAGAGAAAGAAAAGGAGAGATCGGATTGGCTCTCTCTCCATATATATATATAGGATATATGCAATAAAACCTATCTAAATCGACCGATTTTATGTGGTCCGTTTAGGGAGGTGGTCGGTTTAGAGAATCGGAATATGGTTACAATGGTATTGTTGGGACCCAAATAAAGTGATCGAGGAGAGTGTGATCGATCTGTGGAGGTGGTCGGTTAGAGAGGTTTTACTGTATAAGGATATATAATATATATAAGGATATATATATTAGACAGACACCCCACCCGGTCCAGATGCTATTATTGCACGGTCCGCCCCTATGGGAAGGAGACTGAGGGTGTATGTGTGTGTTGTTGTTGTTCAATGTTCAATATTAACCTGTTGGGGCGGTAGGGTCAGCGGGTTATTCGTTGACTATTTAGGAGACATTAATTGCGTATAACTCAAGACTCACTAACTAACTGGCACGCATTAAACATGTCGTGTCGCCGGTGCCGCTGCCCGGCATGGCGTCAGATAAATCAGTTTCTATTCAACGAGGAGGCGCTAGGTGGCATACAGGACAGCTGCTCTGAAGGCGCCATATGCAAGGCTGTGTGTGGGCGGGCAAAGTAGGTCACACACTTGATGGTGGAGAGGGTTTTGCTTTTGGGGTGGTTCGTAACCTTACGACGGTTACCAGCTGCAGAACTGCAGCAATATAGAAAGGCCCCGATAAATTGGTCCCATCTTTGGTTGAAGATTAATCTTCAGGTGGGAGGGTTGTAGAAGCTGGGGATGTCTTTACAATGTTCAAAAGGGCGAAGCGTTGGGGCGGCCCGAATCAATCCGGTCCGGCGGTAGCAGAGCACTCGTATCCAGTAACAGCAGCAAGGGTTCAGGAGGAAGGGTCGGGTAAAGGTGGGTCCAGCAGGTTCCAGCAACAAGAACAAAGCGAGAGAAACGATAAGATACAGGGCCCCACCCAAGCAAACAACTCCGTTGATCAGGGGGAGAAGTAAGCCCAGGAGAAAATAAAAAGGGATAGAGTATAGGAAAGAGAAATGAAGAGAGAAATGAGTAGAGAAATGAGGACCGTGTCTATTTGCTCTATGGTGACCAGCAGGCGAGCCATAGACACGGACAGAGTAAGAGTAGCAAGTGAAATGCTGGCGGGTTCCCCCTCCTGGAACTCTTTTCAGACTTTATCAAGGAGGAGCATGGCCAGCAGAGAGGAGATAGAGATAGGTGTGGATGAAGTGCGGTCTGGATAGCAAGTGGTGGAGAGGGGAGGGGTATGTGTGGTAAAAATCGGTGGCGTCTCACCACCCCCACGACACGCGCATGTGCAGACACACCAGCCATGTAAATGGTTCTTGGACGTGTGTCAGTAGGTGATGATTATGATTATTAGTGGTCGTGATGACTATGATTATGATTGCTATTGGTGGTGGTTATGGTGGTATTGTTGATGATGCTTATGATGGATATTGGTGGTGGTGGTGATGGTTTTGTTGATGATGATTACGATTGATATTGGTGGTGATGCTGATTATGGTTGATATTGGTGATGATTATGATGATGATTATGATTATGACTGATATTGGTGATAATAATATTGGTGGTGTTGGTCATGATGGTAAAATAATAGCAATGATAATAATAGCAATGGTAATGACAACAATATAGCAATAATAACATCGATGATGATAGCCCTCATAGTAGCAATGATAATAGCAACACTCAACCAATGATAACTGCTACGGTAATAGCAACAATATAGCAATAATGATAGGAATAATAATATTATGATTGATATTGATGATGATGATGATGATGATGATGATATTCATGATGCTGTTGGTGATAATCATGTTGCTAATAATAAAAGCAATAATAATAGCAATAGTAATAGCAATAATAATATAATAGTAGCAATGGTAATGAGAAAAATATAGCAAAGATAACAACAATGATAATAGCAATCATTGTAGCAATGATAATAGGAATAATATAGCAATAATAATATAAATAATAATAATAATAATAGCAAAAATAACAATAATAGCAACGATAATTTCAATTCTAATAGCAATACTAATAGCAACAATAATAGCAACATTAGTAGTAATAATAGTAATAATAATAGCAGTATTAATAGCAATTAATGAATTCACTCACTCACACCAACAACAATGCTATTGTTGAAAACACCAACACCGCCATCAAGGTCAACAACACAAACAGCAACAGTAATCTTTCGGTATGCTACTGCCATGAAGTAAGCATCTAAGTAAGTAAACTGATAATTTATTCTTTAAAAAAATGTCCTATGAGTTCAACATAAAAGAATCATTAATTCTGCATTTATACATGGACACCTTGCTAGTATCGTAACTATAAACAGTTGAATCCACATGGAACCAGAAATCACCCTCATATATAATGATGCATTCAGATGTATAGTCATTGTTTAATCCTGCCTTATTAACAATGCATGTACATATAATCTCTATTTTTCAGAGCGATCTCAATTATGTTAAAATTGTAATGTTGGATGACCAGTAATTCGGTCATGATAAAAAAATGAACAATTTATACTAAAGCGTTGAAAGTGAGTGAGTTGAATGGTTGTGGTTTTACTCAGGACGGGTATTGAGTGACTTCTGACAAGCATGCACTCACAGCGTAAACTCACCATCAATCAATCAATCAATCACGGTCTTTTCTTAATCGTGTCGTCCCACCAGTTATCTCAAGAGATTTTCGAGCAGAGGTATGACCTTTATTCGTGGGACGTGCTCTCGGTGGTGGATGGTGGTAGCAGGATTTGCAATCAGATAGCTGATTCCCAGGGCTGCGATATGGAGGCTCCTGCTGTGGCCAGTTTGTCGATAGAAAGATCAATCACGGTATAGTGATGTTATAGTGCTGCCCTAATGTGATGCCATTCTCAGGCACCATGATCCAATACCCCACTCATTCACATTAATTATCCTGCCGCTGAACCAACGAGTTTATTTCAGGCAGGGTAGCGACAAATGGCAAATCTTGTAAGCGAGTCTTTGTTTGGGCTGGGCTGGGGATTATATCTCACAACGTCCTCCCGTACGAGAAGCCTACACTCTACTCACTTGACCCTCCTGTCCGATGGGTTCGGCAGGGCTGTGCTTGAGGTGACGACTCGGCTGAGTACGGGGGGTCGGGGGGGGGGGGCTGAGGGCCCCAGATAGGTGGGCGGAGGTGGATCCGGCAGGGTTAGTTAGTTGTTGGGGTTTTACGCCCTGGCAATATCTAATGTCATATCAGGACGGGTACCGACTTGTGACTGTGTACTCATGGCGAATTTTATACTGCTGCCCCAGTGAGAGACCAGACTGCCAGTACCATGACCTGATATCCCACTCAGTCACATTATCCTGACACTGAGCCAACCAGTCCTTGCCCTATCCTATTAATTCCAAGCCTCTGGCTATGGAGTGAGATGTACCAATTTTTCAAGTCATTCATTTGACTTGACCAGTGTTCGAACCAGTGTGTTCGAATCCCATGATCTATCAAAATGCAAGATGGAGGCTCAACTCATCCGGCCAATCCTGTCTAGTCGGATCCGGCGGGCTGGTGGTCTGTGTAAGGGCGGTGGGGGAAGGGGTGGGCGGAAGGGGGAGGGGTGGTTGGGTGGGGGAGGGGTAGGGGGGGAGCGGGGAGAGGTGGATGGGTTGGGGGGAGGGGTTGGTGGGTGGGGGGAGAGGTGTATGGGTGGGGCGAAATGACATCAGCTTCCTTCTGGACACTACTCCTGGCGCCTGAGGGCAAGTGTCTGGCACAAAGAGAGTTAATTAGCCTTAATCCTTGCACCCTTCTCTTTCAGCAGCTCTCACCTGAGAACACCCCCACCCCCACCCCAACCCCCACCATCCTCTAACACACACACACACACACACACACACATACGCAGCACCTCAGGCGCCACCTCGTGGCACCACACTCCATTACCACCGCTACCAATTTGCCCGCCAGGTTCTGGGGCTGCGAGGAGACGAGTGGAGAGGGGGGTGTGGGGGGGAGGGGGTTGGGGGGAGAGGGGGTGTGGAGATGCGTGGCTTGATGTTCAATTAACCTCGGTGACTTTCGGCCGGCCTTGGATTCGGCAGGCCTCGGCAAAGGGTAATTATGGGTACTCGCAGAGCCTGCCTGCCTCCACTCATATATATATATATAGCGCACACACAGACACACGCGCGCGCACGCCGCTCACACCTCGGCGGGGTCCCCGCGACGCGCGTCACACCCAGCGTCCCAACCATTCACACCCCGGGCGTCACGCGTCGTTAAGGGCGTCACACTCGCCGTCTCACATCTCACAGGCTCCTACCTCAGCACCCCGCCAGCTATTGTCCCTGCACATATATCTCCCCCTCAATCACACCCTCACCCACACCCACATCCTCACCCATACCCTTACCCACACCCTCATCCACCCCATGCCTTCACCCACTCCCTCACTCACACCCTCACCCACGCCAAGACCCTCACCCTCATCCACACCCACATCAAGACCCTCAGCCACACCTTCACCCACACCCACACCCTCAACCATACCCTCACCCTCACTCACACCCTCACCCACACCCTCATCCACCCCCACACCTTTTCTCACACCCCGCCCACACCCTCACCCACATCCACACTCACGTCCACGCCCATACATTACCCCAACCCACACCCTCACCAATATCCTTACCCACACTCACCCTCACACACACCCTTATCCAGCCCCACACCTTCACCCACACCCTCACTCACACCTCACCCATGCCAACACCCTCACCAACAATCTCATCCACACCCACATCCACACCCTCATCCACACCCATACCCTCACCCACGCCCTCACCCACACCCTTACCCCAACCCACACCCTCATCCACCCCAACACCTTCACCCACACCCTCACTCACACCCTCACCCACGCCAAGACCCTCACCCTCATCCATACCCACATCCACCCGCTCACCCACACCCTAACCCACACCCTCAACCATACCCTCACCCTCACTTACACCCTCACCCACACCCTAACCCACACCCTCACCCACCCTCACACCCCGCCCACACCCTCACCCACATCCACACTCACGTCCACACCCATACCCTTATCCCAACCCACACCCTCACACACACCCTTATCCAGCCCCACACCTTCACACCCAAATCCACACCCTCACCCACGACCTCACCCACACCGTCACCCACGCCCACACCCTCACCGTCACCCATACCCTCACCCACACCCTCACCATCAACCACTACCTCACCCACACCCTCACCCACACACTCACCCACACCCTCACCCACATGCACACTCACACGCTCACCCACACCCTCACCCCCACACCCACACCCAGCCCCTAACTTGGGACGCCCAGTGGGGGACAAAGGCTACTGGAGTGCCTGTAGATCAGGGCCCTGCCAATGTGGCGCCATCTGTGGCAGCAGCCCGGGCGGGCAAAGCTGTGGTACGGAGCCTGGCCGTCCTCCGCTCCCTGTCCTCCGCCCGCTTCTTACTCCCCATCCCCAACCCGCATCCCCACCTAACATCCCTCATCCCCATCATCCCACCCTACTCCACCCAACAACCCAACCCATCACCACACCGCACAGCCCAGCCCATCCTCCACCCCCGACCCCACCCAAACACCACCACACCCCATACCCCCACCCCCCCACCCCATCCACACCATCCACACACCACACACACACCAGACACACACCACACACCCACACACCACCCACACACCACCCATCACCCCACCACCCACACCCACACCCCAACCCACCACACACCCACGCCCCACACCACGGCGCAGGCTGAGTTGACGTACTGCTAAACAAAAGCTTTCCCCCAGCGGTCCCGTCTAAAGAGGAAAGAAAAACGCCCAAAGAGAGGTCTGAATATATATTCGCCCGTTTGTGCCATTTTCTCCGGCCTCGCGGGCCTTGGCATTGGGCCCTTCTCACCCACGACACGCTACCGGTATTTGCTGCAAAGAACCTCCCCCCCCCCCACACCACCCACCACCCACCACCCCACCCCGCTCTTCTTTTATTTAAAGTTGCATAGTCTGATGGTTTTGAGTTTCTGTCATTTCTGAGATAAATATATTAGGTTGATTGTTATAATCTACCTTATTTTAGTTTGAAGTAACTTTATTTTAAATGGCTAACTTTGGAGATATTTGAAGTGCAACCATGCTAAATTAATGTTGGCAAGCACGCCAAAACCATAGGCTTCTGGTTTTTGTTTGTTTGTTTAAAGCTGCATAGTCCGATGAAATCATCAAATTTTCAAAACCAAAACAATGATCTAAATTTGATTCTACATATCTAGCTTCGATACTGATGCACTTATTAAGCATTTGTCGCCACACAGAAGGGAATAGTGTAAGGCAATTGAATACATCATGTTACTACAGAATGCTATGGTGTCAGAGTTTTGGCAAGCTTGCCAAAATTAATGTTGCGTGGTTGAACTTGAAATATCTCAAAAGTTAGCCACTTAGAATGAAATGTTACTTCAAGCTAAAGTAAGGTATATTATAATGATCAACCTAATGTATTTATCTCGGAAAATGTCTGAAACTCAAAACCATCAGACTATGCAACTTTAATGACCCCCCAGAACAAAGTAATCATCGGCTATTGGGGGTCGGCTTTTGTAAGGATGTTCTATTCAATTGCATCAGCATACCCTTCTGTGTGGCGAGTAATGTTTAATAAATGCCCGAGTAGCTAAGTTTGATATATAGAATCAAATCCAGATAATTGTTTTGGTTTTGAAAATTTGATGTTTTCATCGGACTATGCAGCAGAAAACCTAAACCACACAAACACAGCCCGAGCACCATGTGTGCGTATCTTTTGTAGACCTTGTGTTGGATTCTGTGCGTGTGAAGCCAGTCATTGTCAGGCGGTGGACAGAGATGGCTTCAATATTTATATGTATAGGTTGATATGGATTACGTCAAAGCATAAGCTTTTAAGCAATTATTTTCTGTGAATATGTTCTCTGTGCTGTTTTAACGGAGCCTTCTCGTGTGTGTTGTGTTGTGTTGTGTTGTGTAGGTGTGTGTCTAGGTGTCTGTGGGGCCGGGAGAGAGAAGGGGAGAGGGATGGGAGGGAGAGAGTTGTTGGTTATAGGAGTTTTACGTACTGGCAACATCTAAGGTCATACTAGGACGGGTACAGACTTGTGGCAGTACTGACTGCCCCAATGGGAGACCAGGCCACCAGCACCATGACCCGATATCCCACTCCATCACATTATCCTAACACCGAGCTAACCAGTCCTTGCCCTATCCTAATAATGCCGAGCACCTGGCTAGGAAGTGAAAAGGATTCATTTTTAAGTCATTGGTTTGACTGGACCAGGGTTCGAACACCCCTGGGTTTGAATCCCACAAACTACCAAAACGAGAGACGGACGCTCACCTAATCCGACATCCCGTCTGGTCAAGGGAGAAGGCCTGATCACATCCAGGTTAGGGGACGTAGTTCAACGTAGTGGAGGCTAACATAGTTGAACGTAGTTCAACGCAGTTGAACATACCGGCATCCATACTTCCCCTTGGTAATAACGTGGGTGGGCTGTGAGTTCCGATTTAATCTTTGGACATGTTCAAAAGAGTGCTACATTAGAGGCTGAATTTGCATCCGTGATGCTAACATACTCTAGTGTACTCTAGCATACTCTAGCATACTCTAGCGTACTCTAGCATACTCTAGCATACTTGGACGAAGCCCTGGTCACATAGCTGTTAGTGGACATAGGTGAACGTAGTGGAGGCTAACGTAGTTGAATGTAGTTGAACATAGTTGAATGTACCGGCATCCGTACCATACCATATTTATCTGAACCATAACATATTTTTCCATACCATAACATATTTATCCGTACGAAAACCTGCTGTACCTTAATGTATTTCAACATAGTTTAACATATTTACACCACGTTTGACCCACGTTAGCCTCCACTACGTTCACCCAAGTCCACTAACATGTATGTGGCCGGGGCAAGAGAGAGGGGGAGAGAGGGCGGGGGGGGGGGGGAGAGAGAGAAAGAGGGAGGGGATTAGAATAAGAGAGGATGATGGGGGGAGAAAGATGACGTGTGATTATATGTGCGTGTGAGAGCGCGGGGAGAGAGGGAGGGAGAGAGAACGACGGGGAGTGGGTGTGTGTGTGATATGCCGTGTATGTGAGTGTGTGTTGCGGGTGGGGGTGGGGGGGGAGGTCTAGCCCTGAGTACTATGATTCGGTTTCTTTCTCGGAGATAAGTTGCTCCCGTCAGTTTGTTTACTCTTCAGAAACCAATTGCGTCTGATTTTGTGTTGCTTACTAAGTTACTACTACTACGCGGTGGCCGAATCGGTAGAACGCAGGAGTTCGTTCCTGGTCGAGTCAAACCAATGACTTTAAAATTGATACTTGTCACTTCCTAGCCTGGCGCTCTGCATTAATAGGATAGGGCAAGGACTGGTTAGCTCAGTGTCAGGATAATGTGATTGAGTAGGATATCGGGTCATGGTGCTGGTGGTCTGATTTCCCAGTTGGGCAACACTATAAAGTCGCCATGAGTGATCACTATCACAAGTCGGCACCCGTCCTGATATGAGCTTAGATGTTGCCAGGACATAACAGTCCAACAAACAACCGACCAACAACTACTACTACCAATACTACTACTACTACTACTACTACTACTACTACTACTACTACTACTACTACTACTACTACTACTACTACTACTACTACTACTAACACTACTACTGCTACTGCTGCTGCTGCTACTACTACTACTACTACGACTACGACTACCACTACTACTACTATTATTACTACTGAAGAAAAAGGGGGAAACCAACCTGTGAACAGACCAGCAAACCAACTGACAAAACTCCTTCATCATTGCACGCGAAAGCCATTTGTTTCACCCCGCCACTTTTAATTTAAGCAAACAAATAAAACAGAAAAAAAGAGGTTGAAAAGAAAGACAGACCAGATAAGAAGGGTGGGAAAAGAAGAGATGGGTTTGTTTGTGTCTCCGCCCGTTGCAAGTTTCTTTCGGGAGGGCCTAAGCGGTGTGAGCGAGGGATTAACACGTGGAGGGGTGGGAAGGAGGGGCAGGCAGTGTGACTGTGAGGGAGTGTGAGGTGTGTGGTGGTGTGGAGGGAGGGGATTGTGGGAGTGGGGGGATAGGGGGGGAGGGCTTGCGTTTGAAATTGAAGTTGTGTGTACAGAGCTGGATCCGCTTTACCGCGGTTAGCGGCACAATTGACCTGATTTAACTTAGTGCCACTGCCAGCTGCTTGAGCATCTGACTCACATTATTAGGCTTGCCTGGTGAGGGGTATTGCAGTGTCATCGTCGGCAATGCGATGTGTTTGTATATAAGACAGTTTGTTTCCTTTTATTCATCTGAATACGATCTTTCTCTTCAGTGCCGAAGTACTGGTCTTCCGGCCATTGTTCAACTTCGGTTATTTAGAGTGTTTATTTGGAAGACGCAAATTATGTGGTCTATCATGTATTAAGGGAATATAAACAAGAACACTACCACATCTCAGTTCCCTCTGCTATTTATATATATATATATATATATATATATTTATATATATATATATATATATATATATATTTTACCTCGGTATACAGCCTCAGGCTAGCCTCAGGCTAGGGAGAAGGAAGCACGTGAGGTACCAGCAATTAGCATATACAACTCACGACTGGATTACGTGTCGTTGGGTTGCTCCGGCAAATTTAGTCTACATACAAGCTAATACGCAGTAAGTATCATAAAAACTGTGGTTAGCTTAATCATGATGCATTAGAGCATCATTATGGAAAGTTTAGACTTTCTTTGGTCCATTTTGGACGACAAGTTATTTGGTTATAAAAACCAAGGATAGAATTCCTTCTCGAAGGATTGAAACCGGTCATTAGCGGTTCTGTCAACACCCGAGTCACCGTGTGATTATGGGTAGAGATGTGGGCTCTGCCTCGTCTCCTGTGGAAATTCTCTCGTACTCTAATAGAGAGTATTGTTGGAGATGCTCCTGGGTTTCTTTTATAGACTCCCCACAAACTTTTTCAGGCGTTTCTCCGAGTTTCGTAGCATTTTCTCCAACTTGTTGACGTTGTAGTCACAGTGGGAGAAGGTGTGCGAACAGAGGGATGGCGGGCCGAACACCTGTCCCGACCCCGTGCGTAAGGTTTTGGGCTTGACCCACAACCCACGCACAAATTTAGGGCTTATTACGCCTGTGTATAACGGTATAAACACCGTCTCTAACACCAATAGATGTCCAAATGAGTTTAGAAACAACCATATTGGACATATAATATATATACCAGGGACTTGACCAATAAATCTTTGTTTCAACTCCGATGGCCACGAAGCCGAGTAAGCGCGGTGCAGCAGCCGAGGGGCGTGTTTCCGAGTGGAGGGGACGAGGAGTACACTCTCACACCGTGTTGTCGGCAGTGCCTTCGACACAGCCCGGGGCGCATATTCTCTCCGAGGAGGACATAGTGCCTGACGGCGCCGCGGCTCAAAATTGGGAGACGCGGTTTGCGGCGATGGAGAGTCATATAATGGCTCTCAAACCACCGGTGTCTCGTAAGCGGCGAATGCCGAGTGTTCAAGAGGAGTCTTCTTTGGAGGATTTCTCGGAGACAGACTCAGAGATGGAGCTTAGGGCTCCTCCTCCTTCTCCTAAACGGAGGAAGAAGAAGAAACATATCGTTTCTTCGGGTGATGATTTCACCAAGGAAAGGGGGAGGACGGGACTTCGCAAAAAGCGCAAGACCAAGTCCAAGAAGAAGAAGAGGAAAGATTCTTCTTCTTCCGACTCGTCCACGGATTCCACTTCCACGGAATCGGACTCAGACACGCGATATGAACGTGTCTATGCTGCCATTGGGGGCAAAGTGGCTAAGAAAGTGGAGAAGCCAAGGGCTAAGCGTGTGAAAACCACTACGCTTATGCGTGAAAACATTAATGGCCATTTCCGCACGTTTAAACCGGCGGAGATTATTTCTAAGTTATCAGATGAGTAAAAAGGCAATAAAGGTGTTTCCCAACTCCATCATTAAGGAGATGGATCGAGATGTCAATATGACAGAGGACCGTAAGAGATTTGAGGGTGTGTTGCACACAGTGCATAAGGCGGTGCTTGGTACTCTAACAGCTATTGCTCCTGTAGCAAACAGAATGCAATGAGAAAATAAGTTCTCGTCTTTGGCTAAGATGATGGACAAAGGCATTGCATTGTTGGCGGCGGCAACCGATCATATCGAAGATATGAAAATGTCTTCAAGTCGGTTTGCACAGATGCTGGCAAAGAAGTGGCTCGCTCAAAGAAGATTACGGATAATGATGGAAAAGAGTTTACGCTCTTTCTTGCTCCAGAGCCGATTAAAGGGAAACCTTTAGATAACACAAAAATGTTTGGCGGTCAACTACAATACCTCTATAAAGAGGTAGAAACTGCAGCCAAGAGTGGCAAAAACATGGATGGTAAGAAGAAACAGGAAACTCCTCGTTTCAAAAGGTCACTAGGGGATTTTCGTCCACGGCGGTTCACCAGGGGAACCAGACCGGGCTCAAACTTCGGTCAAGCTTTTCGGGGCCGGGGCGCTCGCTCAGGCTGGACCGACAACACCGCACGGCCACTGGGCCGAGGCGTCAACTCGCCGAGGCCCTTCCCCAGGGGCGGGTCCAAGTAGAGGTTGAAACACAAACGTTACAAGTCCTTCCAGCCTCTAAAACCACACAAACTGTAAGCAACTTTGTGGCTGGTAATATTAATAATCATATTTCTGAGTGGCACAAAATTACTAGTGACCAAGAAATTTTACAAATAGTTAGCGGTGTTCACATTCCCTTCACACAAATTCCGGTACAAGGCAGGATAACATTGAACCGGTTGAACGAGAGGCACTAACTAAACAGGTACAAAAATTCTTTGAGAAAGGAATTATACAAAAAGTGACATACTGTTCAGGAGAGTTTATTTCAAACATCTTCTCGAGACCAAAGCCTAATGGCGATGTTCGAATGATCCTGGATTTAACAATCCTTAATAAAATGGTTGACTATCGACATTTTAAAATGTTCTCGCTAGATACGGCACAAGATCTGATTACGCCAGATGCGTGGATGGCTAGTGTTGATTTAAAAGATGCATATTATACGCTTCCCATAAGGGAAAAAGACCGGAAATTTCTTCGGTTTCTTTGGGATAACCAACTCTATGAGTTTACCTGCATGCCGAATGGTTTAGCTTGTGCCCCTCGTTTATTCACTAAACTGTTTTCTCAGTAATGGCGCGGAAGGGTCATATAATGTTTCCATACATAGATGATTCCTTTATTATAGCATCAACACAAATTGATTGTATGAATGCAGTTTTGGATTTATGTGCATTACTTACTAAATTGGGGTTTTATGTACATCCACAAAAGTCAGTGTTTAAACCAACAAAAAACTCAAATGTTTAGGGTTTATTCTGGATACAAACATCTCCCTTACACTGTCGATAACAGAACAAAAACTAATTAAGTTTATGAATACAGCGACCCAGCTTATTAAGTTACCAAAACCTAAAATTAGACAGGTCGCAGTCCTTATTGGGATAATGATATCGTATGCACCCGCTATTCTATACGGGAAGGCCCATATTAAATCTCTAGAAATAGATAAAATTTAGCGTTAACACAAACTTAAGGCAATTTTGACGAAAGATGTTTATTTCCAAAGAGGGCTACAGGATATTGGATGGTGGATGCAACACATAGCAAGTTCACCAAATCCAATCCGCATGGCGGAACCTAATACGGTAATTACTACTGATGCTTCGTTAGAAGGTTGGGGAGCTCATCGAGATGGGGTCACAACAGGAGGGAGATGGCTTGATGATGAAAAATCAGACCATATTAATGCGCTAGAATTGCGTGCTATTTATCTGGACTTATGTAGTTTAGTAAAGATACATAATTCACAAGTTAGAATACTAACTGATAATACTACTGCCATGGCATATATTCGTAACATGGGTGGAACCAAATCAAAGCCTTGCATCCAGTTGTCTAAACTGATTTGGAACTGGGCACAGGCTCAACAAGTCTGGCTGACTGTAGCGCATATTCCAGGGTCACAAAATACACTTGCAGACCATAAAAGTAGAAATTTCCATGACCATTTAGAATGGTCTCTCTCTACACCTTTGTTTAACTTCATTTGTGAAAAATGGGGTACACCTAAAGTTGACTTGTTGCATCACGAAATAATAACAAATTACCTTGTTATGTTTCTTGGCATCCTGAACCGGAGGCTTGGAAAGTAGATGCATTTGCTATTATCTGGGAAAATAATTATTTTTATATTTTCCCACCGTTTAGCATTATCAGCCGAGTTGTCAGGAAAATCGGTTTGGAAAGGACACATGCTATACTGGTGGTGCCTGATTGGGACACGCAACCTTGGCTGCCAGCAGTTTCACAACTGGCAAAAGAAAATATACGATTCCCAAGAAAACTCGGGAATCTGACACACCACGGACCGCTAGTGGTTCACGGCGACGTGTCAACGACGCCCCTATTGGCATTCCTTTTCTAAGGAAACAGCTGCAGCAATTTGGATTGGACAAAATTACTGAGAATAGGATAGTAGCTGATGCCTGGAGGCCAGGAACTGTCAAAATGTACACATCCTATTTAAAGAAATGGGGTGTACATTGTTTGTTAATGAAAGTTAAGCCAACAAATCCAACAATTTCACAGGTAGCTCGTTTTCTTCGTTCTCTAGAGGATGAGGGACTATCCTTTGGGTCGATTAATGCGGCAAGATGTGCGTTATCAATCATATTACCGAGAATTGATGGTGAAACAGTTGGAAAACATTATGTTCTTGGATATTTACTTCGTTCAATTTATCATAGGAATCCTCCAAAACCAAAGTATAGTCGGTTTTTGGATGTGTCTGTAGTATTTAAGTTGTTTCAGGCTTGGCCTCACAACTCGTGGTTAGATTTAAAACAATTAGGTTTTAAGGTCGCAGTCCTGTTATTATTAGTAACCGGACACGGAGGACAGACCATTGTTGCTTTGTCTTTAACTGGATTAGAAATAGACAAGAAACAAGCTACGTTTGATTTAGCACAATTGCTTAAATCGAACACGTTAGGTGATCCTTTATCTACGGTTCACTTAGACTGTTTTCCGAGTGATCGAAAATTATGTGTTGTGTCAGCCATACGGGCTTATATATCTAAGACAAAGGATTTACGTGCATCACAACAACTATTAGTGAGCTTTATAAAGCCTATAAGCAATTCACGAGACACCTTGCCAGAAGGACAATTACGGTGTTGCAATTGGCTGGAGTGGATAACGGCAAATACTCTTCCCACTCAACTAGAGGTGCCATGGTCTCCAAGGCACGGTTGCTAGGTATTTCTGTAAAAAGAATACTAGCGCACGCAGGCTGGAAGACGGCTAAGTCGTTTGCAAAACATTACAACAAGCGACTAGAAAAGCCTACCGGCATTGCAAAGCACCTGCTCGCCAACTAACAAGAATAGGTGAGAACAAAAACGTTGAATATTATAATGAGAATGGATGATATTAAGGATAAAAATGAATTATGTAAAGGTCTCCCTAGCCTGAGGCTAGCCTGAGGCTGTATACCGAGGTAAAATAGTATAGTTATCAACGCATCATACCTGGGTATAGATTGATGGAATACTGTTGTTTTCCCGAGGTATAAGCCTCGGGTAAGACGTGGGCTAGGGCCCACCCACCACGCCCTGCCACGTCTATCCCGTGTGTCAGCCATACGGGAAAATCATAGTATACATTGTATTGAAAGATCATTTTATCCTGGAATAAGTAGGTTAAAATAGCTGGTACCTCACGTGCTTCCTTCTCTGCCTAGCCCACGTCTACCCGAGGCCTAACCTGCGGGAAAACAACAGTAATCCATCCATCTATACCCAGTAAAGAATTGTATAAAACTATACAATATAACTATACTATATATATTGACCATTGCTTAACCACCTACAGTCTACTACTCCATGGCTTAGTTACAGCTGCGGCCACACCGGCGCCACCTGTGAGTGGCCCCTGACCACACTGATAACAGCTGCATCTGGTCACTACCGCCTCCAGACCAATGTTGACGGTCAGATTTTAAATTAGGTACAAAATTGTGTGACTATATTTAGCATTTAGTTAACTCAGACTAACCACCTCCAGCACCACCAAGCATTTATTGTCTTCGTTAGTGTGGAGGTACTGCTTTTGGATGGTTTTCTGTGAAGGGTTCTGTGAAGATACCGTCTGGGTTAACCAGGGTTTACCTATAAAATGGTTGATTGTTGGGGTTTTAAGTCCTGGCAGCATCTAAGGTCATATCAGGACAGGTACTATCTTGTGACAGCGCACACTCATGGTGACTTTATAGTGCTGCCCCACTGGGAAATCAGGCTGCTGGAACCATGACTGGATATCCCACTGAGTCAAATTATCCTGACACTGAGCTAACCAGTCCTTGCCTTATCCTATTGATGCCAAGCGTCGGGGCAAGAAGCCAGAAGTATCAATTTTAAATCATTGGTTTGACTCGACCAGGAACCGAACTTCCGACCTTCCGCATGCGAGGCCCACGCTCTACCGATTTGGCATCTGCGACCGGTTTTACCTAGAAAAAGAAATCGCAAGGAGATGTATGCATAGATTTGAATAATATAAAAAGAATAGGATGTGTGTGTGCAGCATTAATAATGCACTGCTGCTAGTTGCTATTTCCTGTACCCTACTTTGGTGGTTGTTCAGTGTGTGTATGGGGATGTGGTGGGGTGATGGTTGGCTGCAGTTGTCGCGTGTCGTGTTATTGAATACCGAACGCGGTGGCCGAATCAGTAGAGTGCAGGCCTCCCGTGCGGAATGTCGGGAGTTAAATTCCAGGTCGAGTCAAACCAATGACTTTGCAAAGTTGATACTTTTCGCTTCCTAGCCAGGCGCTCGGCTTTATTAGGATAGGGCAAGGACTGGTTGGCTCAGTTTCAAGATAATGTGACTGCGTGGGGATATCAGGTCATGGTGCTGATGGCCTGGTCTCCCAGTGGGGCAGCACTATAAAGTCACCATGAGTGTGCACTGTCACAAGTCTGTACCTATTCTGATATGACCTTAGATGTTGCCAGGACGTAAAATTCTAACAACCAACCCAGTGGGGCAGCACTATTAAGTCGCCATGAGTCTGCACTCTCACAAGTCGGTCCCCATCCCGATATGATCTTAGATGTTGTCAGGACTTTAAACTCACCAACCAACCAACTGTATTGGTTAGTGGGTGTATTGATGCTGCAGAGTGTTGAGGCAGCACGTGAGGCTCCCATACACTGTGTCCGCCTGTTGATAGAATAATGACAGTTGGCAACTAGTCGCCACTCACACGGAACCGGGCACTCAGTGCATGCAGAACGCAGCCCGCCATAGGTAGCTATGGCAAGAAGGGGCGGGGTGTCATATGTCGTCTCCCGCCGCTAAATGTCGTCTGTTCTTTTGTTGTTCTGTTTCGTTTTGTTATTATGCTATTTTCGTGGGGTGAATGGTTTATTCATGTGAATAGTTCTCTTTTTCCGTTTACGTGGTAATCATCTGAATAGTTATTCAGATGAATAAACCATTCATTATTCATTCATTATATATATATTATATATTTATTAATATATATATATATATATATCAAACTTCAGCACCAGTGTCATGTAGAGCCCCCCCCCCGGATAGGGGGGGGGGGATGAAGGAAGCCGGACCCACCCCACCCAGAAGGGGGTGGGGTAGTAGCAGGACACTTACATAGATTATTACACGCGATAACAGTCTTATCACTATCCATATATATAGACCTGCAATATATATACATATATATACTTGCAATATGTGGGAGGGCGGTGTTTGTAAGTTGAGTTACCAAGCATTAAATTACTGCAGTATTCATTGAAGTTAATGTCAGTTATATTTTGTTTAGTGGGTCATAGACAAGGAAAGGATGCAACTGTTGTGAGGAGTTATGTTTTTGCTTCTTTAAATATATTTCTTTTTTTAAACATTACAAATATTAAGATGTTTGTTTGTATTATTGTTGTTATACGTCCTAGCAACATCTATGGTCATATCAGGATGGGTACCGACTTGTGATAGTGTGCAATCATAGCGACTTTATAGTGCTGCCCCACTGGGAGACAAGGTCACCAGTACTGATGACCCAATATCCCACACAGTCACATTATCCCAACACTGTGCTAACCCAGTCCTTGTCCTATCCTATTAATGCTAAGTGCCAGGCTAGGCAGCGACAAGTATCAATGTTATAAGTCATTTGGTTTTACCTGGCTGGGATTCAAAACTCCAGAACTTCCACACGGGAAGCAGACGCTCTACCGATTTGGCCTATGCTCTATCGATTTGGCCTGCGCTCTATCGATTTGGCCTGCGCTCTATCGATTTGGCCTATGCTCTACCGATTTGGCCTACGCTCTACCGATTTGGCCTACACTCTACCGATTTGGCCTGCGCTCTATCGATTTGGCCTGCGCTCTATCGATTTGGCCTATGCTCTACCGATTTGGCCTACGCTCTACCGATTTGGCCTACGCTCTACCGATTTGGCCTATGCTCTACAGATTTGGCCTATGCTCTACAGATTTGGCCTACACTCTACAGATTTGGCCTACGCTCTACCGATTTGGCCTACGCTCTACCGCATCAGCCACCACCGCGTTCAGTGCATAATAAGAGCCATGTTGCTTTAGGTGGAAAGTCACAATTTCTTAGACTCCTTTGTGGAAGTGTTTATTTATAGGCCGATCGGGGGAATAGCCACGTCATGTTGTATTTGAATGGTGGCTGCCCACAACTGTTACACCTGTTTTCAAGTGAACTGTGTACTGACGTCGGCTCCGCAAATTACTCACACTACATACACTTGGCTGTTCACTTGAAGATGTAGGCGCGGGTTGCTAGTGGTGTTTTATACCCAGAGGGTGCCCAACTGTGTGACCCAATTAGCGATATGGATCCAATCAGACAGCGCTAACTGATGCTTTGCACCTTAGTACACATTTTGCAACACTGTCGTGTATTCTGTGTATTCTGTAGTTTCAGGCTAGTAAAACCTCCACCACCACCTCCATCACCATCACCACCACCATCATCACCATCACCATCACCCCACCTCCAACACCACCACCTCTACCTCCAGCAAAACCACCACCTCCACCATTATCACCACCACTACTACCACCATCACCATCACCCCCATCTCCATCATCGCCACCACCATCACCATCATCGCCACCACCACCACCACCTCCATCACTATCATCGCCACCACCACTATCACCTCCAGCACCACCACCACCTCTACATCCAGCACTACCACTACCTCCATCATTATCACCACCACTACTACCACCACCACCATCTCCACCACCATCATCACCACCATCACCACCATCACCACCACCTCCATCATCACCACCACCTCTACCTCCAGCACCACCACTACCTCCCTCATTATCACCACCACTACTACCACCACCATCACTATCTCCACCACCATCATCGCCACCACCACCACCACCATCTTCATCACCACCACATCCATCACCACCACCCCCACTATCGTCATCACTACCACAATCACCACCACCTCCATCACCACCACCACCACCACTATCGTCACCACCACCACCTCCACCTCCATCACCACCACCACCACCACTATCGTCACCACCACCACCTCCACCACCACCTCCATCACCACCACCACCTCCACCATCACCAACAGAGCCAAATACCGGCCATATGGGCAAGTGTACAGGACGTCGTGATGCATAAATCACACACTGTCCTCCACTTCCCACCTCACACAGCCCACCCCCCAAGCCCACCACCCACCTGACGGCTGTATTGCATTCTGATACAGTGTGGAGATCCACGAGTAATAACTGACTTCTGCGAAATAACTGACCTCTCGTGTCATGTCAGTTGTTTGGCACCATATCTGGCGATATAGTAGATAACTAAATAACTGATGTGGCCTTATCACTATCCTTAACCCTCGGGGTTGTTTGTTTAGGTTTTTGGGGCTTCAGGTCCTAGGAACACCAATAGTCATATCAAGACGGATACCAACTTGTGACCGTGCACATTCAGGCCTGCACACTAAGAATATGCTATTTCTGCACATAATATATGTACAAGTGAAAAGTGAAAACTCAATTATTTACCAAATCAGTGATTTCGCTTAACAACCCAACCCCAAGGTTCGTCATGATATGACCTTATCTTTTGCTAAGACCTAAAACCCAAACCGGATTCGCTGGCTGAATTGGTGAGACTACTGGTTTCCCTTGCGGAATCATGGCTGGCTTCCCATTCAAATACTGCCGATAGGGCTAGGACCGGTTTGCTCAGTATCCGCATAATGTGATTGAGTGGGATATTGTGTCGTGGTGCCGGTGGCCTGGTTGTTCTCCCAGTGGGACTACTATAAAGTTACTATGAATGCGCACTGTCACAAATCAGTATCCGTCCTGATGTGACCTCAGATGTTGCTAGGAACAAGCAAACAAACATAAAACAAAAACAAAAACTAAACAAAACGCCCTCTACCCATTTGACTGTACTACTCATTGAGTGGCCATCTCAATAATGACAATGTTCATCTTCATCCGACGCCTGTTTCCAAAACTACAGGCAGGGCCAGAGATGGGGGCCGCAGTGGGTTGGTTGGTTGTTGAAGTTTTATGTCCTCGCAACATCTAAGATCATATCAGGACAGGTCCCGACTTGTGATAGTGTGCACACATGGTGACTTTATAGTGCTGCCCCACTGGGAGACCGGGCCACCAGCACCATGACCTGATATCCCAAACAGTCATATTATCCTGACACCGAGCCAACCAGTCCTTGTCCTACCATAATAATGTCGAGCGCCTGGCTAGGAAGTGACAATTATCAATTTTCGAGTCAAACCAATGACTTGCCTGGGAATTGAACAACCTAACCTTCCACACGGGAGGCCTGCGCTCTATCGATTCGCCCACCGGGTGCGGTGACAACAGTGGGTGAGCGGAGGGTGTGTGAGGGTGTATGAGGGTGAGCGAAGGGTGTGGGAGGGTGTATGAGGGTGTGCGGAGGGTGTGGGAGGGTGTATGAGGGTGTGCGGAGGGTGTGTGAGGGTGAGCGAAGGGTGACTGGTGGGTGAGGGAGGGTGTGTGAGGGTGGGTGGGGGGAGGGTGAGCGGAGGGTGAGCGGTGGGTTGGGGATGGTGTGTTGGAGGGTGAGCGGTTGCCCTGTGACTCCCGGGTATAAAGGCGCGCACTTTGCTGTTTGCTGAGTGGGACCTGCTCTCCCGAGTCCCTATTAATAAGGCATGTGTTGCCGTCTGTCCGGATATCCAACAGGTTGTCACGGAGCCAGCGCCAGGGGAGGCAGTGAAGCGCGCGCCCCCTGGTGAGGATCCGGCGAACCACAGTTGTCACATAGTGCACTGCGCAGGCGCGACCTGCCCTCAATCCTACCCCTCATTTCCGGTCGTACTACTCTTCACGTCGTCGGGGTCCGTGCGTGGGGGTGTGGTGGGTGTAGGGTGGGGGGGTCATACTAATTTTACTTAGCAACACGTCAATAATTTATTTAATTAAAGATACTAAGTTTAGCCTATTCTACTGACCTATTTTATCTAGTAGTAGTAGTAGTAGTAGTCGTACGCACTCAGCTTCCCTTATCAAGTTAAAAGTCCAAAGAAAAAGAAACAAAATGTGGCAACAACACCCCCCCCCCCTCCCCCCGTCAACAACAAAATTCCTAGAAAAACCCAACAAAAATGAAAAGAAATTAATACGCGAAAATAAATAATATATAATAATTCAACAATTTCACGAAAACAACAACAGAATCTTCCGTCGAATCCATCATTGTGTTTGTTGATGTTATTCGGGGAATTCACGGTCGCCATTTTAAAGTGAACCGCGCTGGTGATGGCGACGGTGGGTGCGGCGGCGTTTGCTGGGGTGGTCATGGCGACGCATGCGCGGCGGAGAACTGCTTCCGGTCGGCACGCCGCGTGTGATAAATGCATTCCGACGTTATGAGCAATTTCCCACGACTGCATTTCTGCGTGCGCGCGCCTTATCGTCGTGACCGGGGCCCGTGTCGCCCAAATCACTTCCAACTATTTTCCCTACTGGAGCCATTCTCCTAATGAATCAACCGCCGAGATCCTTCAAGAAAATCACTGGATGCGGTGTCCGAATCTGTAAAGTGGAGGCCTCCCGTGTGGGAGATTGGGAGTTTGGTTCCCGGTCTCGTCAAACTATTGACTTATAAAATTGATTCATGTCACTTCCTAGCTTGGTGATCGGCATTATTAGGATATGGCAAGGACTGGTTGGCTAAGTGTCAGGATAATGTGATTGAGTGAGATATCGGATCATGGTGCTGATTGCCTGATTTTCAAGTGCGGTAGCACTATCAGGTTGCCATAAAGTGTGCACGGTCACAAGTTGGTACGCGTCCTGATATGACATTAGATGTTGCCTGGACGTAAAATTCCAACAAGCAACCAATCCGAGCAATACAGCCATACCAGTTAATTAAAGCAAGACTCATAGAAGCGTGTGGCAGTTTGACTAGCTTTAGTCAATCAAAATAGCCAATGGGGGGCCCCACAAGTGATCAGTGAAAAGCTGGCCCGCAGCAAGCAGATAAATAGCATACAGCTAATAATAAATCAAACATATTAGTGGATAAACATGTCCACGCCCGCAAACAAGTCAACATTAAGAGAACGAATTGCAAATAACGAAGCCTGGGTTGTGAACGTACAGAAACTATATGTTCAATATACGAAGCAAATTGCATGCGTGTTGTCATAATGGAATCTCCTGTAGTGGTGTGACCCTATTTCTGCTAGGACGTAAAGTCCCAACAAATAGATAAACTAATTAAAGCGGTTGAATGTGAATGGTGTGAAAAAAACTCGGAATGAGGGGATTTGGTGTAAGGGGACACATTCCTATTTATTTACCAGATAAGCTGGCCGAATCGGTAGAGCGCATGCATTCCGTGCGGAAGGTCGAATGTTCAAATAATGGCAGAGTCAAACCGAATGACATACACAATTGATACTTGTCGCTACCTAGCCTGGCGCTCAAATTTACTAGGATAGGGCCAGGACTGATTAGCTCAGTGTCAGGATAATGTGACTGAGTGGTGTCGGCGGCCTGATCTCCCAGTGGGGCAGCATTATATAGTCACCTAGAGTGTGCGCTGTCGCAAGTCGGTATCAATCCTGATATATGACTATGGATGTAGCCAGGACGTAAAACCCCAACAAACAAACATTCCTGTTTATATATAATGTTGGTGGAGAATTGGTCGGCGTGCATATTTGGTGAAACACGACCATCTAGATCTCGCGGGGCTTTGAGTGGGGGGTGGGGATGGGTGGTGGGGGAGCCCCCTGCGCGGGTTCGTGCGCAGTGCGCAATAAAGTTACACAACGCGTCACCGGATGTGGCGTTCGGTGAGCTTTCTGGCAATGAGTGGGCGCCAATCTACCTGCATAGCGTCGTGAATGGCGTCTGTCTGTCTGTCTTTTAGTGAGTGCCGCGCCTGGTAATTGATACCCACCCGCCCCGTTGACTCACGCCAAGTACTAGTGGTGCTACCAGTACTAGTACTGGTAGTATTATGAGTACTGGTAGTGATAGTAGTACTAGTACTAGTACTACTAGTAGTACGTGTAGTACTGGAGTACTAGTACTGGTAGTATTGGTAGTATTATGAGTACTAGTAGTATTGGTAGTATTATGAGTTGTTGTTGAAGATTTATACTGCCTATCATGGATAAGCCTGAATAGGCTTGTTTTCACCACTAGACAGTTTGTCGATAGAAAGCCCGAGCCTACACTTTTACCGACCCAAGGGATTTTTTACCTCCCACACCACATGGATATGGTATGAGAGCAACTGTCCTTTGATGACGCTGTAAGTTATACACAGCGGTGGAAATCCAAATTGGCAGAGGTGGGGGCACAGGGAATCGAACCACTGACCTTCAGATTAGGAGTCCAACCTAGAAAGAAGTCAGACATTCTAACCACTCCGCCACAGAGAACACCACGAGTACTGGTAGTATTGGTAGTATTATGAGTACTGGTAGTGCTAGTACTGGTAGTACTAGTAGTAGTACTAGTACTACTAGTAGTACGTGTAGTGCTGGAGTACTAGTAGTAGTACTGGTAGTATTGGTAGTATTATGAGTACTGGTAGTGCTCGTACTGGTAGTACTTGTAGTACTAGTAGTACGTGTAGTACTGGAGTACTAGTAGTAGTACTGGTAGTATTATGAGTACTGGTAGTACTTGTAGTACTAGTACTTGTACTACTAGTAGTATGTGTGGTACTGGAGTACGAGTAGTAGTATTGGTAGTGATACTAGTTCTAGTAATGCTAGTAATAGTACTACTAGTAATACTAGTAATAGTAGTACTAGTAGTAATTGATGTACTTCTAGTAGTACTACTACTACTAGTATTACTGGTAGTATTACTGGTATTATAACTTGTAGTAATACTAGTAGTAGTAAAGTTGAAGTGGTAGCAATGCTGAATTTGTAGTGATAGAGTGATGGTGGTAGTAATGGTGATGGTGGTAGTACTTAGTAGTAGTAGTGGTGGTAGTAGTAGTGATGGTGGTGGTACTACTAGTGGTAGAGATGATAGTGGTGGTAGTAGTACTAGTAGTAGTAGTAGTAGTAGTAGGAGTGGTGGTGGTGGCGGTGATGGTAGTAGTGGTTGCGGTAGTAGTAATGATGGTTGGTTGGTTGTTGGAGTTTTTCGTCCTGGCAACATCTAATGTCATATCAGGACGGGTACCGACTTGTGACAGTTCGCATTAGTGTGGCTTTATAGTAGCGAAAGCACGGTAGATTATAATGATCAACCTAATATATTTATCTCAGAAAATGACAGAAACTGAAAACCATCGGACTACGCAACTTTAACTGTGGGGGAAATTTCAATCATGGACAGCATTCCTCATCTCACTGATATTTGCTATCCTAGCGACGCAGAGTTCCAGGTCAGATAGCGACTTGTATAATATTTAAGTCAGTTTTCATCATCTGTTCGAGAAACCATAACCTGCCAAACCACAAGCATGTGCTCAACTCATTTGGCCATCTTGTAAAACTTAGTTGTATCATTATCTGCTTTGGAATAATTTAAACAGTCCCCCCCCCTGTTATTTGCTATGGAAATACATTATTTTAAATTCATGTGGTACCTGTACCATTCAACCGATCAATCAACCATAGGGTATCAAAACAGCACGTGTGGAAATGAACATACACATATGGGCCACTTAGCAACCTGAGCGTTTAAATTCGCACAATTCACGACTAGTACTTGCTAACCCAACAATTACCTAGATGCATTTACATAACAACAAAAGATGAAAAAGAAAATAGTCGCGCTGAAAATTCCACACACACAGGCAAAGAATTTCTGATAATTATAATTATTTGCCCACGTAGGACACCGCCAGTGGCGTCCTTAGTGGGGGGTGGGAGGTGGTAGCAAGATGGTGGGGGTGGGATCCGTGCATTGATCTCCGTCGGGGGTTCGATTCCCAGCAGGAGGCCCCCTAATGGAATCCACTGATGATCTCCAGGCCTAATTTCCTGCGCTTCCACGAGCTGCTCGGGAGCTGCCCGGGAGCTGCTCCTGAGCAGCTTGGCGGGATTTATAGTCGTCAGCGGCCAGCATCATGAGCGCCTTTTTTAATTGCAGCATGAATGTTGGATGAAATTATGACCATGTTGTGAGCTGGTGTCAGTGTGTGGTATGGGTGCTGTGTTGGGGTAGGGTTGTGGGTGGGGGGAAATTGAGAGTATGGGGGGGGATGTGGGGGGGAGGGAGTGAGATTGTGAAAGAAGGGTGGATGGAGATTGAGAGAAGGGAGGAGGGGGTTCGATTGAGAGAAGGGTGATGTAAGAGGGAGTGAGATTGAGAGAATGGGGTGGGGGAGATTGAGAGAAGGGGGGAAGGGGTGAGATTCAGAGAAGGGTGGATGTAGAGGGAGTGAGATTGAGAGAATGGGGTGGGGGAGATTGAGAGGGGCAGGGTGGGGGGAGATTGAGAGAAGGGTGGATGTAGTGGAGTTGAGATTGAGAGATAGGGGGATGGGGTAGGTTCAGAGAAGGTGGGTTGTAGCGGGAGTGAGGTTGAGAGAGTGGCGTGGGGGGAGATTGAGAGAAGGGGGGAAGGGTATATTGGAGAGGGTGGATGTGGAGGGAGTGAGATTGAGAGAATGGGTGGGGAGATTGAGAGAATGGGGTGGGGGGAGATTGAGAAAAGGGGGAAAGGGTAGATTCAGAGAAGGGTGGATGTAGAGGAGTTGAGATTGAGAGAATGGGTTGGGGGGGAGATTGAGAGAATGGGGTGGGGGTAGATTGAGAAGGGTGGATGTAGAAGTAGTGAGATGAAGAAGGAATGGTGGGTGAGATTGAGAGAATGGGGTTGGGGGAGATTGAGAGAAAGGGGGAAGGGTGGATTGAGAAGGGTGGATGTAGAGGGAATGAGATTGAGAGAATGGGGTGGGGGAGATTGAGAGAATGGGTTGGGGGAGATTGAGAGAATGGGGTGGAGGGAGATTGAGAGAAGGGTGGAAGGGTAGATTGAGAAGGGAGGATGTAGAAGGATGAGGGAGAGATTGAGAGAAAGGGTCGGGTAGTTTGAGAGAAGGGTAAGGGGGTAGATTGAGAAGGGTGGATGTAGACGAATATAATAGATTGAGAGAAGGGTGAGTGTGAGGAGGGAGGAGGAAGTGGGATGGAGAGAGGGGGTGGGGATAGGTTGAGAGAAGTGGGAGGGGGAGATTGAGAGAAGCGTGGATGTGGGGGAGGGGGGAGTGAGATTGAGAGATGGGGGAGGAGTGCGGGGAAAGATGCGGCAGGAATTCCAGACGAATGGTAGCGTCCCCTCCAGGGGAAGGATTGATTATACCAATGAGAAAAGCCGCATCATCTACAAGCAGTGATGCAAATTATAAACTTAACTTTTTGAAAACACGCTCCGATAAAAGAGCAGTGAAGCTGTTGCAATAAGGAGTTTAAAAAAAAAAAACCTGCGCTAGTTCAAATCGTGCGTGGCGCGTTAAAAAGTGTTGGCTTACACGGAATCGCCTTATTATCGCCCACCCACCTTTTTATTGCCCACCCACCTTATTATCGCCCACCCTCCACTCCCAATGTGATGGAATCTGTTTGCCCGTGTGTTTTGGTGAAGACTTGCCTAGACACGGTAAGCCACTTCTTTCACTGTGCGCCAATTAAATTAAGGCCTTGTGGTTTTCTTTGGTGTTTATCTATCAGGATCTGACTCCGCTATCATTGAATGTAGTCATTTTATAGTTTTCTTTGTTTTTCTTTCTTTCTTCCTAACTCATCCACAATGGCTGGTCCTTTTCAGTCACTTTCAGCCATTTGAGATTAATGAAGCGATAAGAGCGCTGGCTGGCTTCCAATGTCGATGGTGGTGGGTTTAAACCCTGACTAACGCAAGGACGCAAAACCTCAATGCCATCTGCAGAAAAAAACCTGCAAAAAAACCCACTCAGCTATTGCAGGTGTCCGTCCTGATATACACTTAGATATTGCCAGGTCTTGAAGCCTTCATTGTCTGGCTCACCCATCTAATGCCCCTGTCACACTACGACGTAATGACGTCAGCGTAGGGAGAACGTGAAGAACCTTGAACTTCTCGCCGTAGTATGCAAATTTGGGCACAAGTTGAACGTGGATGCAGCGTAGTGGACGAGATCATAATGTCGGTAAAGCGTAGTGATACCGTCATTCAACGAGAGAGGACAAGTTCATTACGTTCACGGAACGTTATGAACGTTATTCCATCGCCAGAACTACGTTACCTGATGGCGAAACGTTGAAGTATGTTGAACGTACGTTCTCCTGACATTCTCCTGACATTATCCTGACGTTATCCTGATGTTCCCATTACGTCGCTGGTTTCCACCGGGTTTAATGTGGGTCAACGTAGTGGAACGTAGTGGAACGTAGTGGAACGTAGTGGAACGTAGTGACTAACGTTTTAATAACGTCGGTTTAACATCATTGACGTTCACTGAACGTGTACAGAACGTACAGCGAACGTAAACCCTTACATTCGCGTCACGTCGAAAGTTTTGAACAGGTTCAAAACCTTGACATGTGCCAACGTAACATGACGTAACATGACGTAGCTCAACGTCAGTCTAACGTCATTATGACGTCATCATAACGTAACCCAACGTAATGACGAAAAATGACCACGTTAGGCTCACGTTGGCTCGTTACGTCGTAGTGTGACAGGGGTATTAGGGTGGACCGTCCTGATCTGAGCTTAGATGTTGCCAGGATGTAAAACACCCAAACAAACAAATACATCTCAGGGTAGATGGCTGCTGCTATTTAGATACCGTCTGAGGCGCCGAAGATCCCAATCACACTATGCCTTGCAACTACTTTGCAATCACTTTACGACCAAAAGCTCGCGACCTCCTTGCGACCAAAGCAAATAAAGGTGGGAAAAGCATTGGTCGGTGACCTCTAGGCGACCATTTTGGTTGCAGGTTCTACACCAAAAACCTCCTTGCGACTAAAATGGTCTCAAGCCAAGGATGTCACTGACCACTTTCAGTGCTTGCAACTGGTTGCTGACCAGTTCCCGACTAATCGGCGATCGGTGAGCCTTTTGGTCACAAAGTGGTCACAAAGTGGTCACCAGTGGTCGCAAGCCGTAGTGTGACTGCTTGACGGGCCTTACTTAGTTAATGCAATACTTGGTGATGCAAACTGTCCGTCCCACCCGCTAACTTTGGGCTGGGTGGGAGTGCGGGGTTGGGGGGCCGGGTCAAAGGGTTACGTAGCCCTATGTAAATACATACTGCAAAATGCTGCACGGGAACCACTTTGACTGCAGAACCACTCTTATTGCAGAACCACTCTGATTGCAGAACCACTCTGATTGACTCTGAAATCACACACACACACACACACACACACACACACACACACACACACACACACACACACACACACACACACATGATCCGATAGATTATGCAACAGCTGAGGCGTGGCCACTGATGGCTGCGTGGCTGTGCGTGGACGGGAAGGATCCTGGCTGGATTTGACCGCCTTCACATCACTAATCCCGGCCGGCACCCCCGGGGTGTTTCCCCGGGCACGGCCCGCACCCGGAGCGCTTAAGATCTTTAAACAAATATATTGTTAACTCTTTTTTTGTATCCTTTTTTCTAATCTTTTTTTATTACTCCTACAAAAAGTCTTTTTCAATTAAAAAAAAAAAGCATCCTTCCTTTTTTTTTTGTCTCCTTGGTGCTCGTCGATGCAGAGCCGCCGTGGACGATGCGCCCCTACGCGGGAGCCATGTGTGTAATCGGCGGGGCGCGGTGTAGCTGCGGCCCCCCCCCCCCCCAACTCCCCGCCCCCGGCCCGGGTATTAGCGGCAGGTGGCCCGGGGAAGGGCCGGGGATAACGAATCCCCGCCCGGGACTTGCCCCTCCTGGCTTAACCCCCGGCCATTTCCCGCATGGCTGACGTACTGTGAATCCCCCACACACCACACACCACACACCACACACCACACACCACACCCAACACACCACACCACACACACGCCCCATACCCACACACCGACCCTCGCCAGCCGTTGATCCCGGCGGGCAGAGCTCAAGCTAATGACACCACCCGTAACTCCTCAAAGTGGGATTCCTCCAGCACCCCCTACCGACTCCACATCTCCCCCCACCCCAGCCAGCCATCTTCCACTTCCCCACCCCACTCCTTCTCACCCACCACCACCTCCAACTCCCCTTCCCCTTCCCCTTCCCCTCCTCCATTCCTCTCCTCCTCCACCTTACACCCTCCTCCTCCACCCTCCACTTTCCACCTCCTCCCTCCACCTCCCCCATCCTCCCCCTCCGTCCCCCCCTCCTCCTTCCTCCTCCTTCCTCCTCCATCCTCCTTCCTCCTTCATTCTCCTCCATCCTCCCCCTCCATCATCCTTCCTCCTCCATCCTCCTCCTCCATCCCCCTCCTCCTCCACCCTCCACTTTCCACCGCCTCCTCCCTCCACCTCCTCCCTCCACCTCCTCTATCCTCCACCTCCATCCCCCTCCATCCTCCCCCTCCATCCTCCTTCCTCCTCCATCCTCCTCCTCCATCCATCTATCCTCCTCCTCCATCCTCCTCCATCCTCCTCTTCCCTCCTTCCCATCTCCACATCCCCCTTCCTATCCCCATTTCCCCTTCTTCTCCCAATTCATTCCTCCTCCCTCCACCCCCTCCCCATCCTCCTCCTCACGCCCTCCTCTTCCTCCCCACTCCATTCCCCTCCCCATCTTCCTCCTCTTCCCATTCCCATTTCTCATCCTCTCATTCCTCCCCATTCCTATCTTCCTCCCCTTCCCCCTTCTCCACTTCCTCCTTCTCCTCAACTTCCTCCCCCTCCTTCTCTTCCCCTTCCACCTTCTCCACCTTCCCTTCCTCCTCCACTTGCTCCCCCTCCTTCTCCCCCCTTCCACCTTCTCCCCCCCTCCTCTCACCCTCTCTTCTCCTTCCCTTCCCTTCTCCCCTTCCCTTCCACCTTCTCCCCTTCCCCATTCTCTCCTCCACTTCTGGCTCCTCCACTTCCTCTTCTCCCCTCCCTTGCCCTCTTCCATTCCCCGTTCTCCTCCACCCCCCCCTTCCTACTCCCTCACCCCCTCCTCCTCCTCCTCCTCCAATTCCACCCCTCCCACGCTTCCTTCTGCGCTCCTCCTCCGGCCAGCTGCCCAACTGATCACTTTCCTGAACTCGCCCACCGTCTACTTCTTTTAGCCCTACTTGCATTACTTCTCACAACTCCTACAGCTATCCCTCCAATCTACGCCTACTGTACTAGTTAGTAGCCTGATGTTGCTAGGACGTAAAACCCTAACAAAGACAACACCCTAGATACTCGCCACTACCGCCGCTCACCCCATTCCACCTCCCCATTGCACCATCTCTTCACCGCTACCCCACTTGCCACCCCCCACAACCCTCCCCCCACATCTACATTCGCCAATTCCCCAATTCCCCATCTCTGTACCTCCCACATCCACGGCACCCACAGGACCCCACCGGCCATTAATTAGCAGTACCAGCAATAACCGCTCAGCAGCCCCTGTGCCCAAGCTTACCGTTGACATCCGCCCCTATCCCTATCCGTACCCTACACTTCACCCCTCGCCTTACTCTACACTCACCCTCCCATTACTCTCCACTCCCCCTCTCCATACTTTACACTTCACCCCTCCACTTACTCTACACTTCACCATCTTACTCTACACTTCACCCCTCCACTTACTCTACACTTCACCATCTTACTCTACACTTCACCCCCTCCTCTTACTCTACACTTCACCCCTCTCTTACTCTACACTTCACCCCTCTCCTTACTCTACACTTCACCCTGCTTACTCTACACTTAACCCCCTCCCCATACTCTATACTCCACTCCTCTTACTCTACACTTCACCCTGCTTACTTTACACTTCACCCCTCCACTTACTCTACACTCACCCCTCCTCTTACTCTACAGTTAACCCTGCTTACTCTGCACTTCACCCCTCTCTTACTCTACACTTCACCCCTCTCCTTACTCTGCACTTCACTCTGCTTACTCTGCACTTCACCCCTCTCTTACTCTACACTTCACCCCCTCCTCTTACTCTACACTTCACCCTGCTTACTCTACACTTCAACCCCTCCCCATACTCTATACTCCACCCCTCTTACTCTACACTTCACCCTGCTTACTCTGCACCTCACCCCCTCCCCTTACTCTACACTCCACCCCTCTTACTCTACACTTCACCCTGCTTACTCTACACTTCACCCTACTTACTCTACATTTCACCCCTCCACTTACTCTACACTTCACCCTGCTTACTCTACACCTCACCCCTTCCCCTTACTCTACACTCCACGCCTCTTACTGTACACTTCAACCTACTTAATATATACTTCACCCTACTTAATCTACACTTCACCCCTCCACTTACGCTACACTTCAACCCCGCCCCTTACTCTACGCTTCACCTCTCCCTTTACTCTACACTTCATCCTGCTTACTCTACACCCACTTATTCTACATTATCACTCTACACATCGCACCCCCCACGTTGAGACCACGTGTGAGTGCCCTGCTGTCCACGCCTCGCCCGGCGCGGCCCAGCCCTCTTCTCTTACTCTACACTTCCCCCACTTACTCTACACCCCCCCTGCTCTACACCCCCCCCCCCCGCTCTACACCCCCACCCCACACTTGAAGATCCGGTGTGAGCGCCGTGCTGCCCACGCTGTGTCCCGCCTGGCCCTCTTCCCTGACTCTACACGTCCCCCACTTACTCTACAACCCCCCCCCCCCTGCTCTACACCCCCACGTGGAGATCCGGTGTCTGCGCTGTGCTGTGCCCCGCCTGGCCCTCTTGTGTAGAGGGGCGCCATGCTGTGCCCCACCTGGCCCTCTTGTGTAGAGGGGCGCCATGCTGTGCCCCACCTGGCCCTCTTGTGTAGAGTGGTGTCGTGTTGTGCCCCGCCTTGCCCTCTTGTGTGGTGTGGTGCCGCGCTGTGCCCCACCTGGCCCTCTTGTGTAGAGTGGTGTCGTGCTGTGCCCCGCCTGACCCTCTTGTGTGGAGTGGCGCCGTGCTGTGCCCCGCCTGGCCCTCTTGTGTAGAGGGGCGCCGTGCTGTGCCCCGCCTGGCCCTCTTGTGTAGAGTGCCGCCGTGCTGTGCCCCACCTGGCCCTCTTGTGTAGAGTGGCGCTGTGCTGTGCCCCACCTGGCCCTCTTGTGTAGAGTGGCGCCGTGCTGTGCCCCACCTGGCCCTCTTGTGTAGAGTGGCGCCGTGCTGTGCCCCGCCTGACCCTCTTGTGTGGAGTGGCGCCGTGCTGTGCCCCGCCTGGCCCTCTTGTGTAGAGTGGTGCCATGCTGTGCCCCGCCTGAACCTCTTGTGTAGAGGGTTGCCGTGCTGTGCCCCACCTGGCCCTCTTGTGTAGAGTGGTGCCATGCTGTGCCCCGCCTGAC
This sequence comes from Branchipolynoe longqiensis, assembly GCA_030323885.1. Taxonomy (NCBI): domain Eukaryota; kingdom Metazoa; phylum Annelida; class Polychaeta; order Phyllodocida; family Polynoidae; genus Branchipolynoe; species Branchipolynoe longqiensis. The sequence goes on from CM059189.1 coordinate 85,691,251, forward strand.
CCTCTTGTGTAGAGGGTCGCCGTGCTGTGCCCCGCCTGGCCCTCTTGTGTAGAGGGGCGCCGTGCCTCATGGTTGTGGATAACACGTGTGGAGTGCCACCCCAGGTGATCGGGCGCTCATTAGCAGGCAATTAGACGTGGCGCCGAGTGTTTTCAGCCAGGCCGTCCTGCTGGTGCCCTGCAGTGATTGCTGTTCCGATGTCCCTGTCCTTCGCCCTGTCCCTGTCCCAACACCGACCCGCCCCATGGCGGACACCGAGTCAATTATCAGCAAAAGAAAATAGGAATAAAAGCAGCGGGTTTTGTTAATTGGTGGGATTATTTTAATACTAAAATATCGTTTAAAGACAAGCGTTAAAATTTAAATTTCAGAATAATGTTTTGTCCCGGCAACTTGATAAGAATCATAGTCTTTTCCCGTTATGTACACTCCCTACTTAATGCAATATTGGAAGAAAAAAGAACTGAAATAGAAAGATACTATTAAATCGTGTTTTTTTAATCAAGGGGCAAATGTCTACTCCGTGGAACCTTTGCCGTTTTTAGAATGTCTTTTTATGCGTAATTTATTTGTTTTATTTATTTTATTTTATTTATGTATTTCAATTTATTTATTTAGTGTATTTCAGTTCTTTTATTTATGTTATTTATTTATTTATTTTATTTATGTTATTCGCCCCCTCCATTATATATATTTGATATAGATATTCATTTATTTTAATTGCGGTACTTATTTTAGTTATTAGTTATTTAGTTTATTTTATCTATTTCGCTTATTTAATTTATTTCACTTATTTAATTTATTTCGTTCATTTCATTCATTGCATTCATTTCATTCATTTCATTTATTTAATTCATTATATTCCTTTCATTTATTTCATTTATTATATTTATTTTATTCATTTATTTATTTTATTATTTCATTTATTTCATTTATTTTATTTATTTCATTTAACACAAGCAATTGTTGAATGGTTACCAATGGGCGGTCCTGCTGCGCAGTGACCGAGTGGCACCACTAATGGCGGGCCCATCTTCCGGATTTCCAGGGCCCTACAACTAAGCTCCGTCCGAGTGTCTCTGTTTCTAACAATTAAAAGCCGGGCCCCGTGACCCCATTAGCCCGCGTTCCTTCTCTGTGACCCGTCACTTGTTCCGGCCTGCGGGGGTTTCATTCGCAAATCGCCATCCAGTAAGCCGGACCCCCCCCCCCCCACACACACACACACACCTCTTTAATCCTTTATTAATTATTTATTAAATCAATTCCAGTAGGTTATTATATTCGTCCATTGCAATTAATACATGCTGGTATCCTAAATAAATTGAGTGAGTGAGTGATTTGGGGTTGGGGGGGGGGGGTACACCATATTGGCAACTATGGCCATATTCGTGGCGAGGTACTAAATGAAAGACCAGACAGGATGGCCAAATGAGTTGAGCGTCCGTCTCCTGTTTGAACCCTGGTTGAGTCAAACCAACGGCTTAAAAATTGATACTTGTTGGTTCATACCTAGGCGCTCGGCATTATTAGGATAGGGCAAGGACTGGTTGGCTCAGTGTCAGGATAATGTGTCTGGGTGGGATCTCATGTCATGGTGCTGGCGGCCTGGTCTCCCAGTGGGGCAGCACTATGCAGTTGCGATGAGTGTGAACTGTTACAAGTCGGTACCCGTCTTAGTTCAAAACACTACCGCAGTGTATTGAACTTAAGTTCAAAACACTATGGTTAAGTTCAAAACACTACCCTTACATACGTTCAAAACACTACCAAGTTCAAAACACTATCATGACATGGCAGTGGGGGCTGTAGTGCCGCAATATGTAACCTACTGCATCATGCCCCACCTTACGACATCATGAACCCCCTTACTGCATACTGCCCCACCCTATTGCATTTTGCCCCAGCTTACTGCATACTGACACCGTATTGCATACTGGTCTATCTTACTGCATGCTGCCCCCACCCTACTACATACTGCCCCACTCTACTACATTCTCCACCTCTCTCCTTCATGCAGCCCCACCCTACTGCACACTGCCCCACCCTACCCTACAACATACTGCCCCACACTACCCTACTGCATACTACCCCAGCCTACTACATACTTCCCCACCCTACTGCACACTGCCACACCTTACTGCATTATTCTCCACCGTACTGCATACAACCCCACCCTACTGCCTACTGCCCGATCTTACTACATACTGCCCCATACTACTGCGCACTGCTCCATCCTACTGCATACTTCCCCACCCTATTGCATACTTCCCCACCTTACTGCATACAGCCCCACCCTACTGCATAGGCTCCACCTTACTACATACTGCCCCACACTACTGCGCACTGTACACACTACTACATTCTCCACATTCTTTCCCACCTTACTACATACAGCCCCATACTACTGCCTACTGCCCCACCGAGCATGGGGGCCTAATCGGTAGAGCGTGGGCCTCATGTGCAGAAGGTCGGGAGTTCGATTCCCGGTAGAGTCAAACCAATGACCATAAAATTTATACCTGTCGCTTCCTAGACTGGCACTCAGCATTATTAGGATAAGGCACGGACTGGTTAGCTTAGTGTCAGGATAATGCAACAGAGTGGGATATTGGGTCAAGGATGCCAGCAGCCTGATTTCCCAGTGGGACAGCACTATAAAGTCACCATGAGTATACACTGTCACAAGTCGGTACCTGTCCTGATATGACCTTAGATGTTGCTAGGACGTAAAACAACAACCAACACAACAACCCCTACTACCTCACCTTACTACATACTGCCCCACCCTACTACATTCTTCCCCACCTCACTGCATACAGCCCCACACTACTGCATACTGCCCCACTTTACTGCGTACTGCCACACCCTACTGCATACTGCCTCACCCTACTACACATTAAAATGAATATGCAGCAATTATAACATCTTTCTAGAGTAGTCTTTTGAACTTAGAGGTAGTGTTTTGAACTTAAGGATAGTGTTTTGAACCTACCTTCAACTAAGTTGAAAACACTATAGTAGTGTTTTGAACCTAGGTTGAAAACACTACCATAGTGTTTTTGTTGGGTAGTGTTTTGAACTTACTATACCGGCGCTAACAACGCTATGTATAGATAATAATTAGCGCCACTTGCCGGTCGGTAGCCAGGGCCCATATGCATGAATCGGTGTTACGCTTAGCCGGTGCTACACACTAGCTCTGGGGTAGCTAGGAGGGCCTTGGTTAATTAGGTCAAGCCGTATGCACCAATGTCGAAGCCGGAGCGGGTAGCTAACCATCAAGTTATTTATAGATTTGGGAATTCCCTCGATTCGACAATATGAATAACGCCGCCAATGCCATGCGGCATTAATATCGGTTCGAATTTAGGGTTAAATTGATAAAATTTCACTTATGGCGTATGTAATTCTGTTAAATATGACAGCATTGAATAGATTTGGGCCTAATATGTTGCCACCGATGCAGCGGCGGCGGCCATCTGTTTTGTTGATATTCGACAGTATGGATATCGATGTCGATGCGGCAGCGGCGATTTGTTTCGTTTACATTCATCGATTCGACAATATTAATATCGCCTCCGATGCGGCGGCGGCATTAATATCGGTTCGAATTTAGGGTTAATTTGATAAAATTTCACTTATTGAGTATGTAATTCTGTCAAATATGATAGCATTGAATAGATTGAGACCCACACACACACACTAACTGGCACGGCAAGCAGTTACACCTGACTTGAAATCAGGGTAGCTTAGCCTAGGCTACGGTCGGCGGCTAGCGCTGGCATCGGTTGATGCATACGGATTTTCCACCGTTAGCCGTGTGGAGCCAGCCAAACCGCGGTTATGGCCCTAACAGCGGCTCATGCATACGGGCCCAGGGCTTTAAAGTTGCATAGTGCGATGGTTTTGAGTTTCTGTCATTTTCTGAGATAAATATTTTAGGTTGATCGTTATAATCTACATTATTTTAGTTTGAAGTAACTTTTATTTTAAATGGCTAGCTTTTGAGATATTAGAAGCGCAACCATTCTAAATTAATTTTGGAAAGTACATCAAAACTCTGACACCATACACTTCTACAGTAACAGATTCTATTACTGTAATTCTTCCGTGTTAATGCCAATGTGTGGGTAAACAACACCCACCCCCAACTTCGCTGATTTGCCTATTTAAACATCCAGGGTATTAAACCTGCGAGAATACGGTAAATTGCCTCCGTTTTCCATTCTATGTGACGACAAATGTTTAATAAGTGCACTAGTATCAAAGTTAGATATGTAGAATCAAATCTAGATAATTGTTTTGCTTTTGAAAATTTCATGTTTTCATCAGACTATGCAGCTTTAATCACGCCCGCCAGATGGGGTGTGCATATCCATCTTTATCTGGGCCGGTGTGCAGGGCTCGACTTTCCTGTCTCTAGTCTAGAGCGCATAATCTGTCCAGCGACTTTGTGTAGCCTTTGACTCGCATCTTTTGTTCATTGATCTTATCTATCATGTTACCGTAACCTCTCTAGCAACGCTGACCCACATCTCTTGTTCATTGATCGTATGTGTCATCTTTCCTGTAGCCTCTCCAATAACCCTGACCTGCATATCTTGTTCATTGATCGTATGTATCATCTTCCCATAACCTCTCCAGCAACCCTGACCCACATCTCTTGTTCATTGATCTCATCTATCGTCTTTCCTGTAGCCTCTCCAATAACCCTGACCTGCATATCTTGTTAATTGATCGTTTCTATCATCTTCCCATAACCTCTCCAGCAACCCTGACCCACATTTCTTGTTCATTAATCTTATCTATCATCTTTCCTGTAGCCTCTCCAATAACCCTGACCCACATATCTAGTTAATTGATCGTTTCTATCATCTTCCCGTAACTTCTCCGACAACCCTGACCCACATCTCTCTTGTTCATTGATCTCATCTATCATCTTCCCGTAACCTCTCCAACAAGTCTGACCCGCATCTCTTGTTCATTGATCATATCTATCATCTTGACGTACCCTCTCCAATAACCCAACCCACATCTCTTGCTTATTGAGCTCATCTAGAATCTTTCCTGTGACCTCTCCAACAACCCTAATCGATTTATCTTGATCATTGTTCTTATCTATCAGTATCGCGTCATATTACTGCATTCTAGTTAGTAATTAATAGATGATTAGCCGCCTGTGTTGTTCACACTACTTATGTATTTTATTCTCTCTTCTATAGCTGAGTCTATGAAAATCGCCATGAGTGCACAATGTCACAAGTCTGTACCCTTCCTGATATGACCTTAGATGTTGCCAGGACATAAAGCTCCAACAAACAACCAACTAACTATAGCTGAGCTTATCGTTCATGTGTTGCATGTTGGGTATAAAACACATATTTTGTCTTAGGAATTCATGCTAGTTTTGAAGCAAATCAAAACAAAACGCTAATACAAATCGTTTTTTCTACCTTATATTTAAACCTGAATAGTCCAATGGAAGCATCACATTTTCAAAACCAAAACATTTACCTAGATTAGATCCCATATAGCCAAGTTACATTTATACTGGTGCACTTATTAAGTATTTGCTGCTGCACAGAAGGGCATGTAACCGAGTAGGATATTAGGTCATGTAGATAAAGGATTCACCTGGTACTCACAGTACACGGGTGAATACCAACCCTATATAAAAATGGTCGAAAAAGTGGGTTAATGAATTGAGAGCCTAATTTCACAATCTAAGAAGCAACAATTATTCTTTACATATGTCTTATTGATAGCCAGCTACCTTTGAGTTGAAAAATATAATATAATATCTAGTTTAATAAGATTTAAAAGTTAAATCGACGGGGTTCTGCGGCCGCCATCTTGTCTTTTTGCATTCTCTCCCATTTCATCAAGTCTGTGCCGATATAAGTAACCATTTGACACTGGAGGCAGGCATTCTACTTGCTGTTCCATACAAAAGCTATTTTTGCACGTATTTACAGTACATTGTCATTCACCCATGTACTACAAGTACCAGGTGAATCTTTTATCTACAGGTCATGGTGCCAGTTTCCAAGGGAAGCAGCACTATAAAGTCAACCATGAGTGCGCACCGGTCACACGTCGGTACTCATCCTGATATCACCTTAGATGTAGCTATAATTTAAATGATACCTAGTTTTCTCACACCAGATGTGAGTCCAAAGTGTTGCCATGAATACAGAAGGCTGAGAGCTAAGTGACCTTCGTCGTATGTCAGATCCAAAGGTCTTTTATGGCGCGCATTCAACACCCCCCCCCCCTTTTTAATGGGCCAGTCCACTGTGGTGTCGCGTATTTTGGATGCGCTCACCTTGGTAGTGAAGGGATGGGTGGGAAGTGGCTGGGGGAAATTGGCTCTATGGTGGAGCAGCTGGGCTTCTCTTGCCTACAATCTAGGCTGGAGTACCCCCTAAGTACATTGATTATTATGGGGCTCCTTCTGTGGGGATGTATTATAGCAGCAGCTTGAGAAGGAGCATTAGGTGAGAGGGATGTTGGTCGGGGGACTATATTAAAGTGAATCATATACAACTATTCAACAAACAGTTTTACCATGCAGCCCCACCCTACTGCATACTGCCCCACCCTACCCTACTGCATACTACCCCAGCCTACTGCCCCGTCTACTACATACTTCCCCAACCTACTGCACACTGTCACACCTTACTGTGGCCCATTACCATGGGCAGTTTGTTTTATTTAACGACGCCTCTAGAGGGCATTGATTTTTATCATCGGCTATTGGCATTTTCTTTGGAGGAAACCTGCTGCTGCCACATAGGCTACTCTTTCCGATAAGCTGCGAGGGGTCTTTTATATGCACTTTCCCACAGACAGGACACCACTTACCACAACCCTTAATGAACCAGTTGTGGACCACTGGTTGGAACGGAAAATAGCCCAAACTGCAAATGTGTCCACTGAGCAGAACCGATCAGATGACCCACCCCGTCACAGGTGGACACTCTACTGCCTGAGCTATGTCCCGCTCCTCTAACCATGGAAAATTACTTTAAGAGAATTATTGTTATAGAACAGCTTTCTCGCTTCTTGCTTCGCGCTTCTCGCGCTCCCCTTGCCCCTCTCTCCCCTCTCTCCCCTCTCTCCTCTCTCCCCTCTCTCGCCCCTCTCTCCTCTTTCTCCTCTCTTCTCTCTACTCTCTCCTCTCTTCTCTCTACTCTCTCCTCTCTTCTCCTCTTTCTCCCCTCCCTCCTCTCTCCTATCTCCTCTCCTCTCTCCTCTCTCTCTTCTCTCCTCTCCTCTCTCTATTTCTCCCCTCTCTCCCTCGCCCCCGCTTTCGCCCTCCATCTCACCCATCCCTCTGTCTTTCTCTTGTGTATCTCTCTTCATATGTCCTTCTCTCTCTCTTTCTCTCTCTCTCTCTGCACTGTCTCTTCCCCGTTATCTTTCTCACTACATAAAACTATTGTATCCGGTGTGAATATGACGGTGTTGAATATGTATCTAAGCTCTCTGAATTCTGAGCTATTTTCGGACGATCTCATTTTATCGGAACCAAAGGAAAGCAGCACTTGTAGATTTGAATCTGTTTACGGGAGAAGAATTTAAATGTGCACTTTAGGTACAGACACGAACAGATCAGAAGCCATCGTCTAGTTGAAACCAGTTTGCGATTTGCTCTTTTTGCTCAATAGACAATCATTGACGATTGGGACAATTTGTGTACAGCTGTATATAAGTAAGTGAATCAGGATAATGAGCAAAGCGAGAGGTGGCGCCACAGTCGGAGCTCAGGTTGTGTAGGTTGGAGCAGTAGATGACTAGCCCGAGGCTCCACCACCCGATTACTGGTGCGTGGGTGTGAGGAGCGAGTATGGAATTCCGGATTATTTTATTCGTATAATTTGTATACAGCATAAAACCGTTAAAGTGAGGGGTCGGGGAGCGGTGATGTGCGATGGTAGTCCAGGAAGGAGGTTTTTGTGTGGGGGGGGGGGGGAGGGGGGGGGGTGAGAGGGGGAGGAGGAAGGAGGGGGTGAGGGATGTGGGACGGAGGGGGAGATGGAAGGAGGAGGGGGGAGGGAAGAGGAGGGATGGGGAAAGAAGGAGGAAGAGGAGGGAGGGAGGGTTCAGGAAATGAGGGAGGGAAGAGGGATGAGGGGTAACATGGAAGGGATAGAGGGGGAGGGATGGAGGGAGAAGGGGTAGGAGGGAAGGGGGATAGGGTAGGAGGAAAGGGAGAGAAGGGGGAGGAGGGGAGGAAGGAGGGATGACTGGATGGTGAGAGGGGGACGGGAGAGGAGGGGATGGAAGGAGGGAGGGAGAGGGAGGGAGGGGTGGGGGTGATATCAGCTTACCCCCGGCCTGATACGATAGTCTTCTAGTCAATAGGCGCCTCCTCTCTACACGGATACCCACTATCCCTGATGAAACGCACCACGCCTGCCAAGGGTACTCCAGGCCCGGAAAGCAAATGAAACTCTGGGCAATATGATGAATTATCAGAGACTTAAGGCGAGCCGGTGCGCGGTGCAGCCCCCCGGGTTGGGTCCGGGGGTGCCATGTCAACATGCACGGACAGCACCCGGGCAAACACTGCACCGGGGCCGGCCCGCCTCACCAACAGACACCCGGCCGCCGGTCTCTGAATGGCCGACTCCGGCCGCGGTGGCTGGATTGGTAGAGTTGCGGACGTCGCGTGCTGGGGATGGGGAGTTTGGTTCCGGGTCGAGTGAACTCAATGACTTATAAAATTGTTACTTGTCACCACCTAGCCTGGCGCTTGGCATTAATAGGATAGTGCAAGGACTGGTTGGCTCAGTGTCAGGATAATGTGACTGAGGGGGATATTAGGTCATGGTGCCGGCGGCCTGATTTTTCGAGTGGGGTAGTACTTTTAATTCACCATGGGTGTGCACTGTCACAAGTCGGTACCCATTCTATTATGACCTTAGATGTTGCCAGGACGTAAAACTCTAACAAGCAACCAACCTGAATGGCCGACAGGCGCCATCTGGGGCATAGGGGTAGATTTTGCGCGGTATGTAAACTCTCTCTCACTCTCTCTAGCTCTTCTCTGTTTCTCTCTGTCTCTCTTCCTTCCTCTTTCCCTCTCTTCCTCTCTCTCTCTCTTCCTCTCTCCCATTCTCTACATCACCCTTCTCTCCATCCCTCCCTCCCTCCCTCTTTCTGACTCTCGCTGTCTCTATTGGTCTCTATTTACACATAACTGCATATAATAATCACCATAAGCGATAACTGACCACACACTATTATAGCATGTAGTCACTTATCGCTATTTGGTGATTATCTCTGCATGTGATTATTATCAAAGCACGCGTAGACGGAGAGTGTAATTTTTGGTCTGAGTTAATAATTTGTGGGCTCACTTAACGGTGAACTTTTTGGAGGACGGCACCCACCTCTTAGTGTGTGTGTGGTGGACCGGAGGTACGGTGGCACTGATTCAACGGTGAACGGCCCATGGTTTGGGTGTGTGTGTGTGTGAGGTTTTTTTGGGGGTGGGGTGGGGGAGGGGGTGGGGGTTGTGCGGCGGGGGGTTGAGGTTGTTGTGTGTTTGTGTTTCCTCCCCCTGTCTCTCTGTGTCTAACAGTCTCTCCCTCTTTCTCTCTATCTCCCTCTCTCTCCTCCCTCTCCCTTTCCCTCTCCCTCCCCGTCACTCGCACTGTCCCTCTCCCTCCTGCTGTCCCTCTCCCTTTCCCTCTCCCTCTCTCTCCCTCTCCCTCTTCCTCTCCTTCTCCCTCTCTCCCCTGTCCCCGCTTCCCTCTCCCCTCTTACCTCTCTCTCCCCCCATATATATCTTTGGGGCGACACCACGCGGCAGGAAGTAGCAACACGCTTAGTAAGTAGTTCGTTTTTTGTACCGGAGGAAGCCACCAAAGGTGGAGACCAAAGCAAGCGTCACTTGTTTGATATTGATCTAAAACAAGTCCTTCCCCGCCCTCCATGTTTGAGTGGGTGCCTCCTGAAAGTTGCTTCTGTATGAAGTGGGAGTTGGTGCGGTGAGGTGCAATTCAACGAACAAAATTTGTGCCATATGCGAAAATGTAAAAAATTATGTTGTTTTGATATATTTTGACGAAGCGTGAATGAGATGAGCGCTCACTTCCAGTGTAGCAGGCAAGTCTTGAGGTTCCAACCCTGGCCGAGTCAAATCAATGTGTTAAAAATCTATACTTATCGCGACATAGCCTGGCACTTGGCATTGCTAGGGTAGAGCAAGTAGCAATGGAATGGGGAAGACCAATTATCCACAAGTAAAATTCCCCCTTTAATCAATGAACGTTATCAAAGATTTAAAAAATCAAATGAAATTATGGTATTCTTTTTTTTATTAAGGTTCAATATCATGACCAATTATCCACAAGTAAAATTCCCCATTTAATCAATGAACAGTATCAAAGACTTTTTTAATTAAATGAAATTATGGTATTCTTTTTTTTATTAAGGTTCAATATCATGACCAATTACCAACAAGTAAAATTCCCTGTTTAATCAATGAACGTTATCAAAGATTAACAAAATTAAATGAAATTATGGTATCCTTTTTTTTATTAAGGTTCAATATTGTGACCAATTATCCACATTTAAAATTCACCGTTTAATCAGTAAACGCAATCGAAGATTAAAAAAATTTAATGAAATGATGATGTTATTTTTGATTAAGGTCTTCTCTCTATGGTCTCTAGCATTTGCCGGCTGGTGGTATGCAGTATCGAAAATGTACGGCCATCACACTGCCAATAGTCAAGAACCCCATGAAGTGTATGGTGGTCTTAATACCCTAAAGTAGAAATCCATATTGGGAGGTCACATTGTAAGTCCAACAGCGCCACCTGCCCACACACGAGGAAAAGCTTTTATCTTTATTATACATTAATCACAAACAAGTGCAGTGTTACTCGTATATATACGCAGCAGATTTCACCAGACGGGATGGCCGAATGAGTTTGAAAGTCCGTCTCCCGTGTTGGTAGATCTTTGGATTCCATGGGTTTGAACCCTGGTTGAGTCAAACCGATGACTTAAAGATTGGCACTTATCGCTTCCTAACCAGACTCTTGGCATTATTAGGATAGGGCAAGAACTGGTTGGCTCAGTGTCAGGATAATGTGACTGGTGCTATCAGGTCATGGTGCTGGTGGCCTAGTGTCCCAGTGGGGCAGCACTGTAAAGTCGCCATGAGTGCGCACTGTCACAAGTCGATACCCATCCTGATATGACCTTCGATGTTGCCAGAACATAAAACTCCATCAACTGACAATTAACTAATGGAGCCGATTCAAAATGTAATGTTTCCCTTGCACGCGGCTGGATTTGATTTTTGTGTATTTAAACAGAAAATTATTTATTTATTATTAGTCAACTCTCAGTTCGGCATTCTTGGCCTCGAGAGAAATACAAGTGTTTATATGTGGTCTGAGTAATTTGGGAAACCGAAGACGCTCTTGTACTTTGTGAAGTTGCACTTCAATGGCTCCGAGGCAGGAAGTTGTAGCGCTTTGAAGTCAAGACTACAGAGAGCATAGTCAGTGAAGGCACGTGGAAGCAAAGCACATGGGTGGAGATCGGGAAACACAGGTGAAAATGAAATGCCAACACTTCAGTGTATGTATAAGCAATTCAAATGCGGCCCTTAGTAAAGTAAAACAAGATGAGGCTGTAGAATTGCAGACTTGGTAAGTTATAGCAAAAGTGTAGTTTCAACGCAGGTGTCGCGGTTTCAGCCCTCTGTCGGTTTCAGCTCTCCGCATCGCTTCTGCGCATGCGTCAAAATCGAACAGCATTGTCACTAACCTTATAAATTTAATATAATGTTTTTGGTCAAGATGTTTTCTATATGTGTACCAAGCGATTTGTTTCTAGGTGGTGTGGTTTTTAGAGATATTTCACTTTTTCTGTATTTTCTGTATGAAGATTGCTCACGACCATTGACAATGCCTTGAGTTTGATGGTACTCGCAGTGCAAAACATTAGTTTTATTCAAAATTAATAGAAATCCAGAACCCTAACCTTATCAATATAATATAATCTTTTTAGTAAAGATGTTTTCTATATGTGCACCAAGCGATTTGTTTCTAGGTGGTGTGGTTTTAGAGATATTTCACTTTTTCTGTATGAAGATTGCTCACGGACATTGGCCATTTGAGTCTAGCGTAGGGCTGAAACCAACGGAGGGCTGAAACTCCAACACCGGTACTGAAAGGTTTATAGGTGTTGCAAGTGAATTTGAAGGAGCGTTATAGCCACTCAAGGATAGATAGGCACCATATCTATGTGCACCACATTGTTCATGACACTTCCGCCACTGATAGTCTCACCGGAAGTACCGAGCAGCTGTAACATCCGGCACCACCATCACCAGCATCATCACCACCAGCATCATCAGCATCATCTACATGACCACCACCATTATTATAACCACCACCATCATCACCACCACCAGCATCACCACCAACGTCACCACGAATATCACCACCAACATCATCACCAACATCACCAACATCATAACAACCTACATCATCACCACCAACATCATCATAACCACAATCACCACCACTACGTTCACGGCTAGAATAACTGTCACCACCAAAGCAACACGACCCGACATTAGGGTATTTACTGAGTGGGGTATTGACACTATTCACGCCGCGGCCATGTTGAAACCATACCGAGGCCACATACGCCTCTGCGAGGTGCCGCTGTATGAAAAGTAATGTGAATACTTTTTCGTCGACCAATACCTCTCGAAATCACTCAAATTTGAGGGTATTCATTTTTTAAACTACCATATTCATCTTTGCATACCTGTTTTCTATCTATTGGTCAATTTTCACGAAGATTGGGTTACCCATTCCTTAACTACAATGAGACTGTCAAATTCAAGTCTGCATAGTTATGGTGGTATCATGTACCATGCAGCACTGTCAACGTAGTTATCTGTGTAACACAGTTAAACAACTGGTCTTAGTAATTACAAATTAATAAAAGATTTAAAAGGGTTAAAATATATTTTTTAAATATATATATCTTAAGAAAGTTATGCAATTTTGAATTTAAGAAAACATTGGCAACCAGGGTGAGCAACTTTGTTGACATTGACTACTGAAATGCATCTGATCATGACTCAATCTTCATGAAAATTAACCAGTAGATAGAAAAAAGGTATGCAAAAATGATTATGATAGTTTCAAAAGTGAATATCTTCAAATTTTACTACTTTAATTTCTGTAGTAGTTCATACACATCAGCATCCAGCAGTGTCTTATGACCATTTCCAATACCGACGCGTACTCAGCCTCGTTCTGATGCCTTATTAGGTCAAGCGTGACTAGTGTGAATTGTGCAATCATCACCAGGGGCATGTTATTTCAAAGAGGAAGCGCTGTAAAACAACCAAGAGTGTAGCCTCTCACAAGAGGACCAGGCGAGATGGCCGAATATGTTAGACCGTCCGTCTCCCGAGATGGTAGATCGTGGGGGTTGTGGGTTTGAACTCTGGTCGAGTCAAACCAATGACTTAAAAATTGATATTTGTTGCTTCCTAGCCTGGTGCTTGTCATTATTAGGATAGGGCAAGGACTGGTTGGCTCAGTGCAGGATAATGTGACCGAGTGAGATATCAGGGCATGGTGCTGGTGGCCTGGTCTCCGAGTGTGGCAACACTATTAAGTCGCTGTGAGTGCACATTGATGCTTGTCGCTTCCTAGCCTGGCGCTTGGCATTATTAGGCTAGGACAAGGACTCAGTGTCAGGATAATCTGATTGAGTGGGATATCAGGTCATGGTGCTGGTGGTCTGGTCTTCCAGTGGGGCAGCACTATAAAGTCACCATGAGTGTGCACTGTCACAAGTCGGTACCCGTCCTGATATGACTTTAGATGTTGCTAGGATGTAAAATAACAACAAATAAACAACAAACAAACATCCTCTCACAAGATGATATCTACTCCTAGGTTAGATAAAAGATTCACCCCTTACTTGAAGTACAGGGGTGAAAACCAACCCATTAGAAAAGCTGGTGAAGAATTTCGACATGCTGAGGAAATTAACTGAGCTGGTAAATTCTTAATTTAAGAAGCACAATATATTCTTTATGTACGTGTTCATATTTACCCGCTACTTTTGAGTTGGAAAATATAATAAAACATACTTTAATGCAATTTTAAAGTGAAATCGACGGCATTCTCTGGCCGCGATCTTGTCTTTTTGCATTCTCTCCCATTTCACCAACTCTGTGCTGATATAAGTAACCATTTGACACTGGTGCCAGTTATTCTACTTCGTGTTCCATACTAAAGCTATTTTCGCCCATATTTAGAATACGCTGTCGTTCACCCCTGTACTGGAAGTACGGGGTGAAACTTTTATCTACTCCTAGGTATGACCACGGGTATTCTTACAAATAAAAATCATAATCACTTATTTACCAAGGAGCAACAGCAATGGCAATACTCCCATCAATACTACTTACAGCTATCACCATCAAAAACAACCTGATGATCAGAGTCTACAGCTGGTAGGCGTGAAGAAACAATTGATACTTGTTACTACCTCGCCTAGCACAGACAGAGTGTCCGAATCACAAGAGCGCTGGCTTCCTGTGTGGAAGTTGGGGAATCGAGTCCAGGTCGAGTCAAACCAATCACTTGTCGCTTGTCGCTTGCTGGTGCTTGGCATTAACAGAAATGGGCAAAGACTGCTCAGTATCATGGTAATGTGTGGGATATCAGGTCATGGTGCCAGGGGCCTGGTCTGTCAGTGGGACAGCACTATAAAGCTGCCATGAGTGTTCATTGTCACAAGTCGGTGTCCATCCTTATATGGCATTCGATGTTCCTAGGGCGTAAAACCTCAACAAAGAACACCACTACCTCGCTTAGTTCTAAGCATTACGAGGTGAGACCATGAGGTGTTTCGCTCAGTGTCAGGATAATGTGATTGAGTGGGCTATCGTCCCCCACAGTTGCCAGTGGAATGGTACTCAAGTAGGGCAACGCTATACAACCAACGTGGATGTGCACTGTTAAAAGCTGCTTCCACACCACAAACAGCAAGAACCTACACAGTCGACATCCACAACACCACCACGATCACGCTGGGAGCTCATTAGGCTGATGCTATTCATTGTGTGTGTGGGAGTGGGTGTAGGTGTGTGGGTGTGTGTGTGGCAGATGAGAGGGGATTTGGCCGTGGTGATCGAAAAGCGATTACTCAAATGCATTCAGTGGGACTCTTTCCCACGGGGGGGGGGGGAGGGGGGGGAGGGAGGGCGGGCAATGGGGGGGGGGGGGGAGAAGGGGGTGGAGAGGGAGCTGCTGGGCCAATAACATTGTAATTATAGCCTGCCAGCTTTACCCCACGTGGGGTGCACATTTTCTATTCATGGATAACAAGCAGGTAATTTCACACTGACCAACCCAATGCATGTGTTAATATCAAGTGACACGCGATAATGAGAATCGAACATAGTTTTCTTGCTGCTGATATTTGATAAGAGTCGGTCCTTGAGGTGTGGATCCACAATATTGAATTTACTCCCCCCCCCCCCATCTCTTCTTTTTTTCCCCCTCTCTTTGTTTTTGTTTTGCTCGAGTGATTTTATTCCTCTGCATAGCATATTGTAAAAATGCTAAGGCTCGAATCTGTGGCTGTGTATGCAGGCTATAGTGAAATCAATACAGACAAAGAGAAAGGAAGAGTATAAAGTATAAAGAAGAAGAGAGAGTCAAGCACCCTGGTTTATTATTTATGTGGTTTCATGGGCTCATTGTAGAGTATCACCCCACCCCTTTCCCCGAATAGAAAACAAGCATTCTTGGCCCTACCAATAGGGATTCGGCATTCCTGGTCCCCATGGATACCAGTGGTCTGTCCACCACCAGCAAGCTGTATGGGCCCATGGCCACTACCAACCTTGACCTTTGAGTGTGGTGATCACTATCCCAGCAGAGGGGGTAGGCCCTGAGTGCACTCACACCCAGACCTGCCAGCACCACTGTGTCTATTTACATCCCACTCAGACACCACCAGCCCATACATATACATACATGCGCCTGGTCATGTACACCGATCAGTAATAGAACATTTGCATTCCTCCCTATGCCGCATATCGGAATATTTTACAATATGCTGTAAGCCCCCAGGTACTGGTCTTCTAACCCGAATGACAAATACATAGTTGGGTGGTTGTTGGAGTTTTACGCCCTGGCAACATCTCAGGTCATATCAGGACGGGTACCGACTTGTGACAGTGTCCACTCATGCCCCACTGGGCTGCCAGTACCATGACCCGATATCCCACTCAGTCACATTATCCTGACACTGAGCTAATTGGTCAGTCCTTGCCCTATCCTCTTAATGCCGAGCGCCAGGCTAGGAAGCGACAAGTATCAATTTGAAAAGTCATTGGTTCGACTTGACTGGGAACCAACTGGGAACCGAACTCCCGACCTTCCACGCTCTACCGAATCGGCCACCGCGCCCGGTAATGACAGATATGGGTTTGCGTCCTGATATGACCTTAAATATTAAATAGGGCGTAAAACCCCAACCAACAAATGCGGGTTACACACTAAGAAAATAGTTAGAATAAGGAAATAGAGTTTGTTTGTTGGGGTTTTACGTCCTAGAAAAATGAAAAACTCAAGAAAAATTACTTTAAGTGATAATACTTAATAGGGTTTTCCCTACTTGCCAAGTCTAAGTATGTCCTCTGTCACTCCAACAGCTGAGGAGGACCATTGGAGCTGAACGACGTGAATAGCTCAGAGACCGCCATACCACGGTTGGGTCTTAAATAACTCCCAGAGAATAGGTTGTTTCAAGATATACAAATTATTACTAGTCATAATTAGATTAGAATCATTGTGAATAAGTGCAGCTCTGTTGGTCATGTTGCTTCCCTTTTAAGTTTAAATTAATGGGTTTGGAAAAAAAAGAAGAATTAATAGAGAAATAAAACATTTATCTCAATTGAAGGAGTCAGCCGCGTGGCCAGATAAGTCACACTCTACCACTGTCTTATAATCCTTTTAATCTTGGATTTATTTATATTTATGTCTAAGTGAAATGTAATAGAGGGAAGGAGGTTTTCTTGGTGTTTTTTTTGGGGGGGGGGGGGGTTCTTGTTTGCATCACTTTATTCTCGGGTTACCCTGGACCAGACGGGATGGCCGAATGAGTTGAGAGTCCGTCTCCTGTTTTGAGAGATCGGGGGATCCGAACCAATGGGTTTGTGGGTTTGAACCCTGGTCGAGTCAAACTAATGACTTGAAAATTGATACTGGTCACTTCCTAGCCAGGCGCTCGGCATTATTATGATATGGGAAGGACTGGTTGGCTCAGTGTCAGGATAATGTGATTGAGTGGGCTATCAGGTCATGGTGCTGATGGCCTGGTTTCCCAGTGGGGCTTCACTATAAAGTCGCCATGAGTGTGCACTGTCACAAGTCAGTACCCGTCCTGATATGACCTTAGATGTTGCTAGGATGTAAAACAACATACAAACGAATAAAAAACGGGGATCCTGCGCCGAGCACTTACCGTAATCACTCACATTTAAGTTACCTCAGGCGATGTGGTACTGTTCTTTTTGTGCTGATGCTGCGTGTGGATTATTACTTTGGTGTTTTTTTCTTTTCATTATTATTTATTTAGGATGCCTCTGGGCATATATGGGTCGGTTGAGGCAATGTGGTTATCTCTCCGATGTAGTCAACCAATGCTCCACAACTGGTTCATCAAAGGCTGTGGTATGTGCTCTCCTATCTGTGGGAAAGTGCATATAAAAGACCCCTTGCTGCTTATCGGAAAGAGTAGCCTATGTTGCAGCAGCAGGTTTCCTCCAAAGAAATATGTCAGAATGATCATATGTTTGACATCCAATAGGCGATGATGAAAATCAATGTGCTCTAGAGGCGTCGTTAAATAAAACAAACTTTTTTCTTTCCGATGTAGACAAATTGTAAACTATCAATGGTTAAGCACCAATATATCTGCACAATCTGCTGTCCCTCAAACAGTAATCCCGGAACTCTCGGATGATCCAGTCAGATATTATTACATGGTGTCCCTGTGTCTAGACTCAAATCATACGGCGAGTGTGCCTTCTATGTATATCGGTTCTACTTCATGGAATTGCTTGCCAGCAGATGTAAAAAAATCAGCAGCTCTTGAAAAGTTGTAATCAGGCTTCCCGTGCAGAAGGTTGGGAGTTTGAATCCCAGATGAGTCAAATATAAACTTTTAGAATTGATACATGTGGCTACCTAGCCCCGCGCTTGACATAGATGTGATAGGAGTATTAGGACAAGGACCGGTTAGCACACTATCAGGATAATGTGACTGTGTGGGATATCGGGTCATGGTGCCGGCAGCCTGGTCTCCCAGTGGGGCAGCACTCTGAAATTACCATGAGTGCGCACTGTCACAAGTTGGTACCCGACCTGATGTAACCTTAGATGTTGCTAGGGCATAAAGCAACAAACAACAACTGTTCCGGGTATTGAATGCCAAATATATTTGTGGGTATAAAAACCAAAAACAACAATAACAAGAGGTAATAATTAACGGTGGACGTGTGATATGCCGCTGTCGTCTGGCCGCGGGCCATACACTATTGGCTGTCATGCTCAGAGTTTCCACGCGGGAAAACTTGAATATGCATCCTACCAATGACGTCAATACGTCCAGCCCTTCGGTCCACTCCCCCCGGCCCATCCAACTCTACCCGAGGTGTAGTCAGACACCAACCCCTCCCCTCCGCCACTATTCAGCAGCTCCCCTTTCTCCCTCCTCTTTCCACTATCTCTCTCTCTCTTTCTGTCTCTTTTTCTTTCTTTCTTTCTTTCTTTCTTTCTTTCTTTTCTCTCTCTGCCTGTCTCTCTGCCCTCCATCAGTCCCTTCCTCCTGCTCTCCCTTCCTCTGTCAAACCCTCTCTCCCTCCCTTCCTTCCTCCCACCTCCCACCTTCCCTCTCCTCCCCTCTTCTCCTCTCCCCTTGGCACCTCTCCCCTCCCCTCCCCGTCCTCCCTCCCTCCAGACCACCATGTCCCTCTCTCGCTTACTCCCTACCCACTCTCCCTCCCCTCCTCTCACCTTACCTCCCATCACCTTACCTCCCTTTCATCCCTCCTCCTGCATCTCCTCCCCTCCCTCCCTTCCCTTCCCCTCTCCTCCCCTCCCCTCCCCTCTCCTCCCCTCTCCTCCCCTCTCCTCCCCTCTCCTCCTATCCCTCTCCTCCCCCTCCCCTCTCCTCTCCCTCTCCTCTGCCCTCTACATCTCCCCTCCCTCCTTCCTCCCTTCCCCTTCTCCTCTCTCCTCCCCTCTCCCTCTCCTCCTCTCCCTCCCCTCTCCTTCTCCTCCCTCTCCTCTCCCTCTCCTCTTCCCTCTAGATCTCCCCTCCCTCCCTCCCCTCCCCTCTCATCCCCTTCAACTCCCCTTTCCTCCCCTCCCCTATCATCCCCATTCCAGTCCCCTCTGCCTCCCCTCTTCTCTCCCTCTCTCCCTCCTCTCTCCCCTCCCATCCCCTCCCCATCCATCCTTCCTTCCCTCCCTTTCTCCCTACCTCCTCTGACTGGTCACACGTGTCCCTGAAGAGCTTCCATCTCAGTCGCCCACACCCACCCACATCCAGCCACATTGCCCACACCCACACCCGTCCTCCCATGCAGTCCCGCGCCTCGTCAGGCCCGTCAGGCACCTCGTCAGGCCCGTCCTGCACCTCGTCAGTCCCGCCCTGCACCTCCTCAGGCCCGTCCTGCACCTCGTTAGTCCCGCCCTGCACCTCCTCAGGCCGGTCCTGCACCTCGACTACCGGTGGTCGAATCGGTAGAGTGTGGGCCTCGCGTGTATGACAACGGGAGTTTGGTTCCCGGTCGAGTCAAACCAATATCTTACAAAGTTGATGCTTGTCGCTTACTAGCCAGGCGCTCGGCATTATTAGGATAGGGCAAGGACTGGTTAGCTCAGTGTCAGGATAATGTGACTGAGTGGGATATCATCGGGTCATAGTGCCAGTGACCTGATTTCCCAGTGGGACAGCACTATAAAGTCACCATGAGTGCACACTGTCACTAGTCGGTACCCGTCCTGATATGACCTTAGATGTTGCCAGGACGTAAAACCCCAACAACCAACCAACCAACCGCAGCTCGGCAGGCCTCGGCCTGGGTCATTGAGGCCCGCCTGTATCGGCTGCGGCTATGGGTGATGATTATTCTCCACAAATTGCCGCCAAACAAATCAGCGGACAGAAAGTTTTCATAACAGTAATGCTGTAAGGCAAAGAAAAGTCAAATAGGGGGCGGGGGCAACAGTGCTGAAACGGACCAATTACTAACCAATTTAAAATGTCCATTATTGAATTAAAAAATATATAAATAAAAAAACCTGTATATTGAAAAAGCACATGAAAATGAAATCACCCGCGCGCGCATGTGCGCGTGAAAAAAAAAGAGGACTTGTCTTGCCTTGCAGCACAGTAATCGAAATGATTTGCATTGATGCTATTACCGATAATGTAAATATGGTTCTTCTTTTTTTTCTTTCTTATTTTCAATGTTGTTATTTCTGGTTCACAGTCAAACCTCAATTGAATACAAATTGAAATAATATGTCTCTTCTGGGATAGAGTCGGCTGGTCCACGAGGAGGGACTGGAGCTGGGTCCCGGTGTGTTTACAGGGCCGGAAGTGGGGCTGTTTTCTCTCCCAGCTCTACCCTTCACAACAGGTCAAACACCTTTACTTCACTTTTGAAACAGCAAGCACTTGGTCCCTGATGACTTATCTTGATAGGGTTATTGTGCCACATTGTCTTCTAGTATGGATTGTAATACAGTTATAGAGCTTTCCCCCCATCCCCACCTTGTGCCACGTGATCCACACCCTATGAAGTCCCCATGAGTGTGGCAGTGCTATAAAGTCGACTTGCGTGCGCACCGTCATAAGTTGGTACCGGTCCGAATATGACCTTAGATGTTGCCAGACGTGAAGCTCCAACAATCAACCAACCAAGCAAATCAAGTCCCCATGAGTGTGGCAGCGCTATAAAGTCGACATGCGTGCGCACCGTCATAAGTTGGTACCGGTCCGAATATGACCTTAGATGTTGCCAGACGTGAAGCTCCAACAACCAACCAACCAACCCTATGAAGTCCCCATGAATATGGCAGCACTATAAAGTCAGACGTAAAAGCGAGTGTGGTCACGTGGTGTGCTGCTAGTGAGGTAAAACTGGATAGGTTGTGCCACGCACCGCCATTGGAGACATGAGTGTCTGGGCTCGTACACAGTGAGTGTTGGGTGTCGTCTGCGCGCACAGCGCCACACGTGACCCTGGCGTGGAACCCGCGAACTACAGTGGTGAATCACCCCAACAACCCCTCACCCCCACCCACCGAAGAGTCGGAACCTGGCTAGCTCTACATCTGTATACAAGGTTTATTTGGATTCCGGGTGGTTGTTTTTTTTGTAATCGTTCTTGTTATGCACCAAGTTGGTGGTTTTTGTGTGGTGTTTTTTTGGTGTTTTTTTGCATTTTTTTTGTATTATTATTATTACTTTTTGAGGGGATATTTTTTTAATATATTTTTTTGTATTTCTCATTTGATTGCTGCTGTTGCCGTCGCTATTGGTTCTGTTATTTTGCCTTGCCGTCGATTGACATCCAATTGAGACCGGATCCTCTCCAAGTGAAGCCGCCATCTTATTGGCTGTGGGATATTTGTGGTGGCTGGTGTGTGGGTGCAGAGGAGTGTGGTGCCTGTGTGAAGTTGGTTGGTTGGTTGGTTGTTGGAGTTTTACGTTCTGGCAACGTCTAAGCTTATATCAGGATGGGTACTGACTTGACAGTGCACACTCATGGTGACTTTATAGTGCCGCCCCACTGGGAGACCAGGCCACCAGCACCATGACCTGACATCCCACTCAGTCACATTATCCTGACACTGAGCCAACCATTCCTTGCCCTATCCTATTAATGCCGAGCACCTGGCTAGGAAGCAAAAAGTATCAATCTTATAAGTCATTGGATTGACTCGACCGGGAATTCAACTCCCACTCTCCCGAATGGGAGGCCTGCGCTGTACCGATTCGGCCATCGCGTCCGGGCTTGTGTGAAGTGGAACTCGGGTCTGCAGTGGAAGTGAACAGGCGTTCGGACAGGAATGTGATGAATCAGCTCTGACGTCATCATTCAGTTTCAACTAGTCAATAAAATACACAAATCTGTATGGTGAATACAACGGGTGAGTGAAGTTAATTAGCATATCGATGGATAGTTTTTTGGTTTGACAGGTTTCGTACAGGTCATAAAAAAATCTAAAACGTAATAACTTTGTGTCGACATATGTTGTAATGATAAGTCCTACAATTATAGAAATAGTATTATATAAGTCATTCACAATTATTCATGTCAATATATTGGGGAAAAAAATTCAAAGGTTTGAATTATTTCTCAAATCTATCGTTATTTTGTCTCGATATTTCATATATCGCACATTCTTCATTACACGCTGGGTCGATGTGGCTTCGTTTATCTCATTATGCGCAGATTCCGATCACTTCTCCGAGCATGACCGAAGTTGGTTCAGCGATCTCCGAGCATGGACCGAAGCAGCTGTGGGATTTCTTCATTTTGGTCCTTTAAAAAAACAGTTTTAATGGTCCTAAAAAGTACTTAAAAGTCATTAAAAAAGAAGCCTGAAAAAGAGTGGGATCCCTATTTTAGTTAAAGTTGCATAATCCGACGCTTTGGTTGCCAAAATGACACGCCTTCATTCGATTATTCAATTTTAACTGTGATATGTTTTGACCGGACCAGGTGGCCAAGTTAGTTAAGCCTAGGTCACACCTACCCGGATCAGGGGCCGGATGAGCCCCGACCAGTGATCCGGCATGGTCCGTGGCTCATCCGTGGCTCATCCGTGGCTGGTCATTGGTGAATATTGCAATCCAGGCTCGATCCGGCATCATCCGGGTTTAATCCGGGGGTGGTCCGGGGCAGTCTGGGTCATTTTTAAACCGGAAGAGCCACGGTTTAGCCACGGTTTAGCCACGGTTTAGCCCAGACTAGCCCCGGTTTAGCCCGGACTAGCCCCAGTTTAGCCCCGACAGAGCCACGGACCACTCCCAGACTGCCCAGATAAGACCTGGACAGGTCAGATGACCACGGATTAACCACACATGGCCATGGATGACTACGTATTACTCACGGACTACCCCAGGATGAGTCCCGCATTTCAGGCTATCATCCGGGACTTGTTCGGGGGTTCTCCAGGGCTCATCCTGGTAGTCCGGGGGTTATCTGGGGCTCATCCGGGGTGATCTGGGCTTGTAGTCCGTGGCTCGTCCGGGTACTGTGAGAGTGAGGCAAAAATAGCGATTTTATCCGGGGCAGTCTGGGGGAGTAGTCCGGGGGTGGTCCGGCTAAAAATCAGGGGCTCGTTCGGGTAGGTGTGACTTGGGCTTTAGAGCGCCGGCTGGTTTCATGTGCAGGAGGTCATGGTTCGCACCCCAGCCGAGTCAAACGAATGACTTACAAAATGTATCCTCATCGGTGGCTACCTAACCTGGTGCTTGGCATTAATAGGATAGGGTGAGGACTGGTTTGCTCAGCATCAGGATAATGTTATTGAGTGGGATACCAGGTCATGGCACTGGTGACCCGGTCTTCTAATGGGGCAGCACTATAAAGTCATCATGAGTGCATACTGTCACAAGTTGCTGCCCATCCTGATATGACCTTCGATGTTGCTAGGATGTAAAATCCCGACAAACAAAAAAACTAACAAATAATCTTAAAACGGACGGTATAGCGGAGTAGGTAGAGTGTTCTCTTCCTACGCGGGAAATAGAGGCGGAAATCACATTCACAGTCAAGTTAGTCAGCTCTTACAAAATATTTGCTTTCCACTACCTTTCCTGGTGCTCAACATTAGTAGGACTAGCTAGCTAAGCACGGACTGGCTAGCTAAGCATCAGGTTAATGTAACTAGTAGGATATCAGTTTAAGGTGACAGTGGCACTGATTCCCAGTGGGATTGTCGTACTGGCGATATGTGCAAGTATTGTGTGTTTGATGATACCAGTGTAGTGGTCTGCATTGACCTCTCAGGCAAGGAGCCGCATAGACAGGTAGGCGTGGGTAGTATGGTGATATTAGGGAGCCTAGGTGGAGTAATGGTTAGCACACTGGCCGGGAATGCGAAGAGATGTGGGTTAGAGTCCCGCTCTAGGTGCAATAATTCCCATTTTCATCACCCCCATGACACTGGTGCCGTGACCAGGATCCTGTACAAGCTATGCGCTGTATAGTTGTTGAACCTACCTTGTGTATGTATGTAAGTGCATTGCCTGTATGTGTGTAATTGTAAGCATTAAAATACATACATTTCCAGGGGGACGAGTGTAGTGGTCTGCACTGACCTCTCAGGCAAGGAGCCACATAGACAGGTAGCGTGGGTAGTGTGTTGATATCAGGGAGCCTAGGTGGTGTAATGGTTAGCACACTGGCCCGGAATGCAAAGAGATGTGGGTTCGAGTCCCGCTCTAGGCGCAATAATTCCCATTTTCATCACCCCCATGACACCAGCATGGAATTTGGCACACAGCTAGACTATGCCGAAGTGATGATTTTTAACTATAGGGCCATCTCAGATTCGACCTGTGACAAAAATGGCGGGCGTTTTTAAGATGACCGCCATTGGTTATTATAAAGTGTTTGATTTTGTTGTTTTGTTTGTTGGAGTTTTACATCCTGGCAACATACTAAGGTCATATCAGGAGAGTGGGTGACCTAAGATGTCCCCATCAGTGCGCGCTGTCACAACACAACTCAACGCCTGGCATAGTATGTGACGTTGTGTCGCTAGGATTGCAAACCCCAATAAACCAAGCCAGCCGAGTATGCTTTATGGTGTTTGCTTTATAGTGCAGACCACATTTACTGTCAGTATCGAGCCTTCATCGTAGGTGTTGTATGAAGGCGCAACAATGAATGGTCACATGTGTGTCGCCCGGTGATAGGTTAATGTCAGTGATGCATTTCTATTTCTATAGATGCCTGCACATCTGAGGAAGCAGCCAGCCTTTTGAACTCTTATTTCATCACATCTTCAAAGCACCCAAACTCGTAGATATATATATATATCTGTGTGTATTTATATTTATATGTACACGTACGTGTATGTATATACATGTATGTGTACATAGCGTCCTGATTTGACCATATATGTTCTCAGGACGTAAAACTCCAACAAACAAGCTACCGTAAAACCTCTGCTAAATCGACCGATCATAGGACCGACTTTAAATGGTCCATTTAGGTAGGTGGGAGGTTTAGGGAGGTTTTTAAAATCATTTCAATGGTATTGTATTGGCAATAGTTTGGGACGCGAATAAAGCGATCCATCTGTGGAGGTGGTTGGGTAGAGAGATTTTACTGTATATATATCGTCCTGATTTGACCTTAGATGATGGCAGGACATAAAAGTCCAACAAACAAGCTATGTATATATATTTGTACACATATTTTCACATATATGTATGTGTGTAGTAAGGTGTGTAGTAACCTTCTCAATTGAAATACCATGCACAGGTAAGCATGGCCATTCTGATTGCTGCAGGAAGCCTAGATAGGCTAATGGTTAATATACTAGCCCTGGAATGGCAAAAGGTTTGGGCTCGATTTCCGCTCTATGAGTAATGTTTCCCATATGCAAATACATTGTATTAAGATACATAGAAAGATTCAGGTAAAGGAACAAACACATAATGAAATCACGCAACGAGATGTTTAATATGGATGTTAATACGGATCTGTACATGGAGCCTGTGGTCCACTCCAGTAGCTTTCGCACGGGGATATATATTTAAAACCGGGCACGGTGGCCTAATCGGTAGATCGCGGGCCTCGTGTGCGGAAGGTTTGTTTGTTGTTGTTTTACGTCCTCGCAACATCTAAGGTCATCCCGTACTGATATTACCTTAGATGTTGCTAGGACGTAAAACAACAACAAACAAACAATCTACGGTCATGTCAGGAAGGGTGTGCGGAAGGTCAGTAGTTGGGTTCCCCGTCGAGTCAGGCCAATGACTTTAAAATTGATACTTGTCGATTCTTAGGCTGGTGCTTGGCATTAATAGGATAGGACAAGGACTGGTTAGCACAATGTCAGGATAATGTGACTGAGTGGGATATAGGGTCATGGTGCCAGTGGGCTGATTTCCCAGTGGGGTAGCACTATATAGTCGCTATGAGTGTGCACTGTCACAAATCAGTACCCATCCTGATATGACCTTAGATGTTGCCAGGACGTAAAACTCCAACAACAAACCACAACATTTTTCTTTTTTTTAAATATAAAGATAAACATAGGAGGTGAAGGTCCAGTTAGCATGACATACACGGCAGACAATCTCTGCCAAGCTGCCATTGCCAAATAAGTGATTGAATCGATAACAAAGTTGCGCACACATATCTATCAGGCCATTGTGGATGTTGGGGCTTCTGTCAGCATGGCTGTGATGATGGCACCTACGCCTTGCCTCGCTCAGTGATATATCTACATTTCTACTCATCAATCGCCGGAGGGCTGCTGTGTGGGTGCACAGTGGGATGTAGGGGTAGGGGGGTTGGAGGTGAGGGAGGGCGGTGGTGGCGGGCGGGGGGGGGGGCTGTGTTTTGGTTTTCCTTTGAATCATGCCCAATATAAAGCCCCCCCCCCCACCCTCCACACACACACACCGATCACGTGACAGGGGGATCTCCTGGTAAGTGGCAATTATGAATGTCAAAGGTACGGTCCTTAATAGTACACACACAGTGACAGTGTTAATGACCATGGCTGTCAGAGTTGTGACAGTAGACGCGCAGACAGCTGTCAAGGGGTACATACTCTAGTCGGGAGCAATTGGTTTGATTTGCGGAATCCACATGGTGGCGCTCGGATAACTTACCTGTCACTGGCTGATTTCAGTTTAAAGCTGCATAGTCCAATGAAAACATCAAATTTGTACAAACCAATGCAGTTATCTAGATTGTATTCTACATAGCAAACTTAGATACTGGCGCACTTATTAAACATGTGTCACTACATGGAAGGGAATACTGAGGTAATTTAGTAGAATATGTTACTGCAGATGCCTATGGTGTCACAGTTTTGGTGTGCTTGCCAACATTAATTTTACATGGTCGCACTTTAGATATCTCAAAAGTTTGCAATTTAAAATAAAGGTTGAAAGGTAGATTATAATGATTAACATATTTATCTCAGAAAATGTCTTAAAACCATTGGACTAT
Organism: Branchipolynoe longqiensis; assembly: GCA_030323885.1. NCBI lineage: Eukaryota > Metazoa > Annelida > Polychaeta > Phyllodocida > Polynoidae > Branchipolynoe > Branchipolynoe longqiensis. The sequence continues at coordinate 85,718,552 of CM059189.1, forward strand.
GCAACTTTAACCAAGCAGTGCTGGTTTCCGAGCTAGCGCAACTGTTTGCTGTGTGTTCAACTGTACACTTCCGGTGTTTTAGGAAACATGATTTGACCTTTGACCCGGTGAATATGGTTATCCAGTGGAAGTAATTGAATTGTACATGTTTCGCTAAATTGAGCGGTGAATTTTCTTATTGAATGTCAGGCTCGTGTAGGTAAAATCTCACCATAAATCTGTGGATTTAATGTCATGCTAGTATCGGAAGATTTCACAACGATATCTGTGATTTGATACTAGTAGATCAGGTAGAAATCTCACGAAAATCTATGTGATTTAATGTCAGGGTAGTATGGGGAAATCGCACAAAGATATGTGATTTAATGTTGTGTTATTGTGGGTAACTCTCACAAAGATCTATCTGATTTATTGTAGGTATAACATGGAAAAGGCTCACAACGATCTATGTAATTTAATGTCAGTATAACATGGAAAAGTCTCACAAAGATCTATCTGATTTAATGTCAGTAAGGCACGGAGAAATCTTCCAGAGATCCATATGATGTAATGCTCTGTCAGTATAGGGAAATCTCACAAAGATCTATGTGATTTACTGTCATGATAACATGGAAAGGTCTCACAAAGATCAATGTGATTCAATGTCAGTATAACATGGACAAGTCTCACAAAGATATATCTGATTTAATGTCAGTATGGCATGGAGGAATCTTTCAGATCTATATGATGTAATGCTCTGCCAGTATAGGGAAATCTCCCAAAGATATATCTGATTTACTGTCAGGATAACATGGAAACGTCTCACAAAGATCAATGTGATTTAATGTAGGTATAACATGGAAAAGGCTCACAAAGATCTATGTAATTTAATGTCAGTATAACATGGAAAGCTCTCACAAAGATCTATGTGATTTAATGTAGATATAACATGGAAAAGGCTCACAAAGATCTATGTAATTTAATGTCAGTATAACATGGAAAGGTCTCACAAAGATCTATGTGATTCAATGTCAGTATAACATGGACGAGTCTCACAAAGATATGTATGGCTTAAAGCCATGCTGACATGGGTAAATATCACAAAGATATCTGTGATTTTATTGCCAACAAGGCACAGAGAATGTGAAAGCATTAGTTTGGAAGAAGCATGACTCTATTACTCTCCCAGCATGGCGCTTGCCACGCAGTCGAGAATATTGACAATGAAAGGCGAGCAACACTGTGAGAATGAGACAAAGTTGGTTTGTTGTTAGAGTTTTATGTCCTGGAAATATCTAAGGTCATATCAGGACGGGTACCGACTTGTTACAGCGCACACTCATGGCAACTTTATAGTGCTGCCCCACTGGGAGACTAGGCTGCCAACACCATCAAGGATGAAAGATCTCCGCGATTTCTCGGATTTCGGGGATTTTTCCTGTATGCCCTTGTTGAAATACCGCAGCACTATCAGTGTATACTAAATACACTAATACGTGCTTCAAATGTCGCAGCACTATCAGCCTATCCCCAATATGTATGAGACCTGACTTCCGGAAATTGTCCGTGATTCCCTGACAATGATAAGAAGACTATCGGAGAATTTCCGAATTTCCGCTTTTTTTGCCGGAGACCACTTTCATCCCTGCACCATGACCCGATATCCTGTTCAGTCACATTATCCTGACACTGAACCAACCAGTCCTTGCCCTATTCTAGTAATGCCGAGTGCCTGGCTTGGAAGCAAAGTTATGCAGCAGCAGTTATCAAACAAGAAACTGGGACATATAGAAAACAAGGTAAGTAGCCATCAGTGACAACGAGGCTGTTAATCGGTGAGTGAACATTAGTATGTGATGTCAGGAGATTAAAATGATAAGGACATTATAAGTTGTTTTTGTGACATTTGTGGAAAATCTCACAAGAATGTCCATTATGTTTGTAAAGATATGTTATTGGAGTAGATTGCGCTTAGTATTAAGAGTTAAGAGTGATTCAGTGGTTGTTGGAAGCATTGAGCAGATTGGTCACTGTGGTCGTGGAGGTATGTGGTGTGCGTATGTTAGACAATGACTATTCACAGATTCCAAACTTGTACTTTCTAACATATATATAAGCGTTTGTGTCCATACAGCCACTCTCTATTAGGGCAGGTTCAACACGCGGCAAAGGTTATACAGCCGTCAGTACAATTTCCTCAGTTACTGCCTTCTCCTCCCCTCCCCTCTTGTCCCCTCCCGTCCTCTCCCGGTCCATCCCATACCATCCCTTCTCCCACCCCCTTCCGTCCCGTCCCCTCCCCTCCCGCCCCGTTCCTTCTCTCCTCTCCAATCCTTCTCCTTCCCTCTCCTCCCCTCCCCTCCCCTCCCCTCCCCTCCCACCTCATCTCCCTCCCCACTCCCCTTCCCTGCCCAGCCCCTCTAGCCCCCTGCCTCTCTCCCTTCCCCTCCCTCTCCCGCTTCCCCACCCTTTCCCCTCCCCTCCCCATTCCTCTCCCTCTCCTCTCCCCCCCCTCTCCCCTCCCCCTAACTCCTACCCCCTTCCTCCCCTCCCCTCTCCCCTACGCTCCCCTCTCCTTCCATACCCTACCCTTCCACCCCACGCTCCCCCCTCCCCTTCCCCCTCCTCTCCCCTCCCCCTTCTACCGCCCCTCACCCGCCCTTCCCCTCCCTCTCCCCCTCCTCTCCCCTCCCCCCCCCCCTCCCCCCCCCCCCCCCCTTCTCCCTCCCCCTCCCTCTCCCCTTCCACCTCCCTTCGGCCCCCCGCCCCCCCCGCCTCCCCCCGCTGCTCTTCTCCCGACGCTCTCGGTCCCCTACACCGCTCTCCAGACGACCAGCTGTTTTGCGCGTCTTCTTGCTCGGCGAACAGTCATCAATCAAGGCGAGGACATGCTAATATAAACACGGGCGGGGGTTAGGCAAACACGGCCCGGGGCCGCTCGAATATATTCAATGTTTGGAGCTGCCCTGGGGCGTGAGTTTGGATTTCGGCGCCAATAATCCACAATTGTTGTGCCTAGTAGGATCCGATACTCAGACGGAGGGGGCTGTTGGGGGGGGGGTGTGGGGGGGGGGGGGGGGGGGGGGAAGAAAGAGCGGGATGAGGGCGTACTACCTGCAAAATGCTGCTGCAAAAAGATAGCAGGAAGAGAAGAGGGGGTTCAGTTCTTGGTTTTCTCTTAATTAAATGAGACTTATACTGTTTAAAATAGACAATGTATGTGTATATGATATATATTGTATATATATATAATATATACAAAGGAGCGCATGTTGCCACTCCCCTTCTCACCACCCACTACCAGCACTACCACCACCACCACCACCACCACCCCAGCCGCCACCACCACACCTCCAGCCACCACAACCACTACCACCACCATCATCACTACCACCCCCACCACCACTACCACCACCATACATCACCAATATACACCACCACCATACACCATCACACACCACCACCATACACCACCACTACCATCACCCCATACCTCCACCTCCTCCACCACCACACACCACCACATACCACCACACACCATACACCATACACCCCCACTACCACCACCACACACCACCACCACACACCACCACTATCACCACCACCACACACCACCACACACCACCGCCATGCCTCTGGTTATACTCTTATTGACATTCGCTTTGTCTAGCTTTAAAAAGAACCAACGCCACCCCAAGCGGAAACAAACAAACAAACAAACAAAACAAGCAAAACAAAAGAAGCAAAAAGTGGTAGATCGGACAGTAATCGGGTTTTTGGCCAGTAAATTTGTATCAGTAAATCAATAGCGCCCGGGGCTCCATTTCGTGGTGCTACGGTAATGGGGGTAGATAGGAGAGGCCCTGCCTGCCTTCAGTTGTCTATTGTCGGCTTGTGTTGTTGTGTTGTAATCCGGCCTGGGTTGATGTGTTAATTCTCGTCGGGAAGTGTGTGTGAGATGTGGGTGATACGCACCCTTCTCGATTTGAGGTTGGGTGGAGGTGGGGGTTGGGGTGGAGGTTGAGTACGGGTAGGGGTGGGGGCGGGGTGGGTGGGGGTAAAAGTATCAATACTGGTGGTAAGCAAACACCAGCGCCGCCCCCTTGTCTAGTATCCACTCAGTGTAAGCTCCCTTATCCCTTTGCCCTCTGCACCACCACGCCACACACCAACCATCACACCACCACGCCACCACCACCACCACCACAAACACACACCACACCAGTCATCATACCACCACCACACCACAGCGCCACACCACCATGCCACCACACCACGCCACCACCACCAGCCATCACAGCACCATCACATCACCACACCACTACACCACCACACCACCACACCACACCAGCCATCACACCACCACCACCACCACACCACACCACCACCACCACGCCACACACCAACCACCACCACGCCACCACCACCACGCCACCACCACCACTCCAGCCATCACAGCACACCGCCACACCACGCCACTACCACCACGCCACACACCAACCATCACACCACCACGCCACCACACCACGCCACCACCACCACACCAGCCATCACACCACGCCACCACCACCACGCCACACACCAACCATCACACCACCACGCCACCACACCACCACAATCACACCACACAGCCACACCACCACAACCACGCCACACACCAACCATCACACCACCACGCCACCACCACGCCACCACACACCACATCAGCCATCACACCACCACCACACACCACCACACCACCACCACGCCACACACCAACCACCACCACGCTTCCACCACCACACCAGCCATCACACCACGCCACCACCACCACGCCACACACCAACCATCACACCACCACGCCACCACACCACCACAATCACACCACACCGCCACACCACCACAACCACGCCACACACCAACCATCACACCACCACGCCACCACACCACACCACCACCACGTCACCACCACGCCACCACCACGCCGCCACCACAGACCACATCAGCCATCACACCACCACCACCCACCACCACACCACCACCACACCACCACCACGCCACACACCAACCACCACCACGCCACCACACCACCACACCACGCCACCACCACCACCACCACACCAGCCATCACACCACACCGCCACACCACGCCACAATCACCACGCACCACGCCACCGCCACCACCACCACCACACCATGCCACACACCAACCATCACCACACACACCACCACACACACCACGACTCCACACCACCACTCCACGCCACAACAGACAACGCCCTACCATTCGCCTCTAGTGGTGAGGGTATCCAGCCCCACCCCACTGTGTCTCACAAACACACACAGAGAGCTTGAGTACCACCAGGAGGGTGGTTTGACGTCTCTAAATTGTTTGGTTGGTTGTTGGAGTTTTACGTCCTGGCAACATCTAAGGTCATATCAGAATGGGTAATGACTTATGACAGTGCACACTCATGGTGACTTTATAGGGCAGCCCCACTGGAAGACCAGGCCACCAGCACCATAACCCGATATCCCACTCAGTGACATTATCCTGACACTGAGCCAACCAGTCCTTGTCCTATTCTATTAATGCAGAGTCCAAGGCTAGGAAGTGAAAAGTATAAATTTTATAAGTCATCAGTCTAGATGTTGTAAGGACGTAAGACTCCGACAACCAACCAACCGCCCTGCCGTAAGCTACCTCTATGCAGCCAAAATGGCGCACATGTAATATAGCGACCAGACGGGGTGGCCGAATGAGAAGAGCATCTGTCTCCTGTATTGGGAGATCGGGTGATCCGAACCCATGAGTTTGTGGGTTCAAATCCTGGTCGAGTCAAACCAATTACTTAATAATGTATACTTGTCACTTCCAAGTCTGGTGCTCAGCATTATTAGGATAGGGCAAGGACTGGTTGGCTCAGTGTCAAGATAATGTCACTGAGTGGGATATCAGGTCATGGTGTTGGTAGCCTGGTTTCCCAGTGGGGCAGTTCTATAAAGTCGCCATGAGTGCACACTGTCACAAGTCAGTACCCATCCTTATATGACCTTGGATGTTGCTAGGACGTAAAACAACAAACAAATGTAATACAGCAATTAATTACTTTGAACCAGGCTGTTGTGGAACTGCCGATGGTCGGTGTTCGAGTGGACCTGTCGGCTAGTGTGGCCGGGTGGAGGCAGGCTTCTGTGGTTGGTGTGCACCACAGCCACTTGTCTCCGGCCGGCCACTGCCTTCCGAGTGGAGCATCCATCACGGGGATGCGTCGGTGGTGAGTTATGATGATGCCCGTGACATCCGGGTGTTCGTCTTGTTTGGAGGGCCCGGGGCAGTCTGATGTCAGCGCCCCGCATAGTTTTATTTTACAACCACTTAGCACTTTGAGTTAGAGCGGAGGAAATAGTCGCGTATTTTAAGTGTGTGGAGTGGGGAAATAGGGAATAGTCACGTAGTTTAAGTATGCGGAGTGGGGAAATAGTTACCTAGTTTAAGTGTGTGGAATGTGGAAATAGACAGGTCCATTAGGGGTCTAGAGTGTGAATGTAGTAGTTTAAGGTTTAAGTATGCGGAGTGGGGAAATAGTTACCTAGTTTAAGTGTGTGGAGTAGGGAAATAGTCGCGTAGTTTAAGTGTGTGGAGTGGGGAAGTAGTCATGTAGTTTAAGTGTGTGGAGTGGGGAAATAGTCGCGTTGTTTAAGTGTGTGGAGTGGGGAAATAGTCATGTAGTTTAAGTGTGTGGAGTTGGGGATTAGTCATCTAGTTTAAGTCTGTGGAATGTGGAAATAGTCACGTAGTTTAAGTGTGTGGAGTGGGAAAATAGTCATCTAGTTTAAGTGTGTGGAGTGGGGAAAGAATGATCTAGTTTAAGTCTGTGGATTGTGGAAATAGTCGCGTAGTTTAAGTGTGCGGAGTGGGGAAATAGTCATCCAGTTTAAGTGTGTGGAGTGGGGAAACAGTCATGTAGTTTAAGTGTGTGGAGTGGGGAAATAGTCGCGGAGTTTAAGTGTGCGGAATGTGGAAATAGCCTCATTAATTAAGGGCCCAGAGTGTGGAAATAGTTGTGTAGTTTAAGTGTGTCGAGTTGGAAAATAGTCCCATAGTTTAAGTGGTGTGGAAGTGTGGAAATAGTCACGTAGTTTAACCCGGGTGCTAATCTTCAGCCCTGGTGGCGAAATGTCAAACTACTTCGACGACTACACGCGCCACATCCGCTGCTGTGTAGGCGCAGCAAGGCTTCCCGTGGCAGCTGAGCGGTTGTTTTTTTTAGTTTTGCATCCTGGCAACATCTAAAGTCATATCAGGATGGGTATCAACTTGCGACAGTGCACACTCATGGCGACATTATAGTGCTGCCCTACTGGGAAATCAGGCAGCTGGCACCATGACCCGATATCCCACTCAGTCACATTATCCTGACGCTGAGCTAACCAGCCTTGCCCTATCCTATTACTGCCAAGTGCCAGGCTAGGAAATGACAAGTATCAATTTTATAAGTCATTGGTTTGACTCGACCGGGAACTGAACTCCCGATCTCCTGCACGGGAGCCCCGCGCTCTACTGATTCGGCCACCGCGTCCGGTAGACGCGCACCCATTTGTTATTTTGGCTTAATCTTCAAGGTAGCCTGGGGGCGGCGTGAAACCCCATGTAATAGGCAGCCCTGTCCGCCCCCAGTAGCCCCCCAGCAGCCACCCTAGCAGCCCCCAGCAGCACCCTCAGGATGACACCCGGTGCGATTTATCTCATTTTGCCAATTCCCGTTTGGCACTGTGTTGACGTACATCCAAGATTTTGTTTGTTTGTTTGTTGTTGTTTTACGTCCTAGCAACATCTAAGGTCATATCAGGACGGGTACTGACTTGTGACAGTGCACACTCATGGTGACTGTATAGTGCTGCCCCACTGGGAGACCAGGCCACCAGCACCATGACCTGATATCCCACTCAGTCACATTATCATGACACTGAGCCACCCCGTCCTTGCCCTATCCTATTCATGCTGAGCGCCTGGCTAGGAAGCGACAAGTATAAATTTTTAAATCATTGGTTTGACTCGACCAGGGTTCGAACCCACAAACTCATGGGTTTGGATCCCCCCAATCTCCCAAAGCAGGAGACGGACGCTCAACTCATTTGGCCACCCCGTCTGGTCCAAGATGATTCGAGCTTAGGTCATGGCTGTTTGAGGCGTGACCTAATTTATTACTCAGGTTACTTCAAATTGCATAGTCCGATGGTTTTGATTTTGTTATTTTCTGGGGTATATTAGGTTAATTGTTAAGATCTACTTTACTTTAGTTTGAAGTAACTTTGCTTTAAAATTACTAACTTATGAGATATTTGAAGTGTGAACATGCAGAACGAGGATAACGCCAGTAAGGAGATAACCCAAAGAATGGAGATAATCTCCAGGATGGGGATAATCTCCAGGATGGGGATAACTCCTAGAATTGGATAACTCAAACAATAAGGATAATCCTTAGAATTCGGATAACTCATAGAATTGGGGTAACACCAAGAATTGAGGTAACACCCAGAAATGGGTATAGCACCCAGAATGTGTATAAGTTATAACCTACAAAATGATGACAACCCATAAAATGGGGGTAGGGGGGAAGCTACAGAATATGACCGAGTAATTTCCAGAATTGTATAAATTCACACGCAACACACACAACTGGGGAGAAATTAACATGGATACAGTCTAACAAACAAGAGAGATAAAGAAAAAGAGAGAGAGAGAAAGAGAGAGAGATATACACCAGAAATAGTGGTGATCCAGAGAACAGGCCTTGGTGTGTGGATGTGTGTGTGTGTGTGGGGGGGGGGGGTTCACACATACCACCGGATGTAGGCTACTAAGAGCCATGCGCAGTCAGAGCCTCGTTGCCACTTGGTAAATCAGGGGCGATAGGTCCTCTTCTTTAGGGCCCTCTCGCGTCTTCTCAGCCCCCTCCCCGCTCTCCAGCACCCCCCCCCCCCCCCTCCCCCCCCCCCACAATCCCCAGCTACCCCCACCCCCATATTTCGTCTATTCCACTTCATGAAAGATGCAACGGAGGGATGAGTTTGATGTGGGGCGTGGGGGGAGTGGGGGGTGGGGGAAGTGGGGAATCCCCGTGTCACTGCATGCACCGAGTACCCCCCCACGCCCCTACCCCTACCTCACCCCCACTCTCCCCATCACACACACACCTTCTCACACACACACCGCCCCCACCCTCGTGGGAAAGCACCGTATGCGCTGCGTTACCTCTGCTCGCAGTTTTTCACGGACATAAATAAGAAGAAGAAGGGGGGAACTGCTCAGAGCTGCTCGGTACTGCTCACAGAGGGGACTTCACCCGCCCTGCAACGCAGCGGGGCACCTACTCCCACTCCCACTCACACACACGCCACTCCCCCACCTACCGAGTGTCAATGAGTATCAATGACATTACCCGTCCGATTGCAATGCACCTAGATAAGAATTACTTCTTTTGTTTTGTTTTTTTGTACATTAGTTGTTTAAGCAGGGGAAATTTTAGTCGCAGACGACTGGTCTTCCTCATTCCACTGCTCCTTGCCCTATCCTAGTGATGCCGAGCATCTGTCTAGGAAGCGACAAGTATCAATTTTTAAGTCATTGGTTTGACTCGACCAGAATTCGAACCCACTATCTACCAACACGGGAGACGGACGCTCTAACTCATTCGGCCATCCCACACTTGTTGTACGATATTAGATTTAAGGCCCAATCAGGGATGAAAGATCTCCGCCATTATTTCCGGGATTTTTCAATCCCGCAGCACCATCACCTATTTCCCAACTCCACATACTAACTAATATGCGGTGCAGACGCCGCAGCACTATCAGCGTATACTACTAATAAATGCTCCAAACGCCGCAGTACTATCAGCATACACTACTAATACATGCTTCAAACGGCGCAGCACTATCAGCATATACCAATATCTATGAAACCTGACTTCCGGAAATTGTCCGCGATTTCTTGACAATGTTTAACTTATGGGAGAATATCTGCATTTCCGCTTTTTTCCCCAGAGACCACTTTCATCCCTGCCCAATGGTCTTTTATGTTTTAGCACTGGTTGACTGAGTTTGAAGCTACAGTGCATGAGTAGTTCACAGGCACCAACTGACACAATAACTGTGTCAAGATTCACTCAAAAGACATAGGTAATTATGTCTTTTGAATCTTTTCTTAGTATCCAGGGAAAACAGAGACACAATAAATTCTATTCAATTTAAAAAAACATAAATATGGACTTTACTGCGCTTGTAAATTATCAGAACGCTGAGGAATTCTGGGGGAGTTTGTTATCTAGGAACATCAAGGCAACTGAACTCGTGACCTTAGTGCACTTGTGTGTGCTTTATATTTGATTGGTTGGTTGGTCATTGGTGTTTTACATCCTGGCAATATCTAAGGTCATATCAGGACGGGTACCGACTTGTAACAGTCCGCACTCATGGCGACTTTATAGTGCTGTCCCACTGGGAGACTAGGCTGCCAGCACCATGACCTGATATCCCACTCAGTCACATTATTGTGACACTAACCCAACCAGTCCTTGCCCTATTCTTATAGTGCTGAGCGTCTGGCTAGGAAGCGACAAGTATCAATGTTTAAGTCTCTGTTTAGACTTGGTCAGGGTTCGAACCCGTGGGTTCGAATCCCAGGATCTACCAAGACGGTAGATGGACGCTGATCTCATTCGGTGATCCCGCCTGGTCGCATTATAATTAAAGAGGACTCTGCAAGCAGGCTAGAATTTACATTGGCGGGGGGGGGGGGGGGGGGGTCGGAGGAGGGGGTTTGTCCCACAAGTTGATAACTGCTCTAGCCTTTGCTACAAGTGCTAGTACTAGGTACTAGTTCCACTCCCGGTCACTGGGTGTCGCCCTTGACTATATAAGGTGAAATAATCCAATGGCCATGATTGGTTGACCTGACCCCCCCCCCCCCCCCCCACACACACACACCGTTCGATCACTGCCCTTCTTGTCCTTCCGGTTGGAGATTGAACCTAAAAAATCGCACTCGATTTGCTCGTCGCCTCGGTTGTTCATTTCCTTGACAACTTGACTAGCTCTCCGGGAGCACCGACTGACCCGTGTATTATTCGGTTTATTGACACAATAAAGCCGACGGAAACTGATTTTGAGTTGACCCCCGGTTCCTCCTCCATTGTTTTTTTTTTGCCACCAGAGCCGCTCCTAGTCTTCTTGTTGGTGCTTAGCAGTTTGTCGATACAAAAGGGAGCATGGGTAAATATTGATTGTGTATATGGGTCGTTCTCTGAAGCTGGGTACCATATATTTGGTGTCCATGTTACGATGGACATAATTAAAAACATGAGTCGGTTTATAAGGGATGACATTTTGCTGTATTCTACGACGTGACACCATTAAATAAATGCAAAGTTGGTTGTTGGAATTGTACGTCCTAGTGACATCTAAGGTCATATCTCGATAAGTACCAACTTGTGACAGCGCATACACATCATCATCATCATCATCATGCTGTCAGTCGCAATGCGACAAAGACTGCTTTTATTTCTTAAGAGCCGCTATTTTGTGAGGTTGTGCATTTCATAAAAGCTGCTTGCAAAGTGTTGAAGTGCTGCTGGCTTTTGCAAGTTACTAGCAGCACTCTCTCGGGGAGCAAATAGAGGTCTCACACCGGCAAGAACACGTCAAGACAGCCGCAAAATATGTGTCCCTGCAGTGGCTGGTCGGGAGATGTTGGGAGTTCCATTCATCACCGCCCTTAATACTGCCACGGAAGCATGGTTTTCTGTTAGGGGTTGTGTACACATGGCGACTTTATAATGCTTCCCCATTGGGAGACTAGGCCACCAGCACCATGACCTGATATCTCACTCAGTCACATTATCCTGAAACTAAGCCAAACAGTCATTACCCTATCCTAATAATGCCAAGCGCCTGGCTATGAAGCGACAAGTTTAAATTTGTATAAATCATTGGTTTCACTCGACCAGGGTTCGAACCTGTGGATTCGAATCCCACAATCTCACCAAAAGAAATAACTTCAGAGAAAGAAAGCTGTGGATTTAAACGCGGTTCCTGTCCTTAGATATGACCTTAGATGTTGCAGGGACGTAAACCTCCAACAACCAACCAACTAACCGCTGCTCCGGCTGACTGGCCGCCGTCCACATGATTGCCTCGTGGTGGTGAGAGGGTTAACGTGAGTGTTTTATCAGCAGAACTTTGGTGTTTTTCCCCCTGTCTCCAGATTCGTTGTACTGCACGCCGGGTGGCGAGTTTAGGCCACATTTTTAATGAAGAAATAATACTTGGTCACGCAAAGAGACGGCTCCCTCAGTGAGGAGGAGATGTTATCGGGGTCCCCGCCTGGGGGCGCTACGTAAACACGTGATCGACCATTTCACGCCAAAACTAATAGAGTAGTGACAGGGCTCCCTAGCGCACCTGTCTCTCTCCTCTCTCTCCCACTCCCTTCCTTTCCCTCCGTCTGTCCACATCTCCCCGCTCCTCTCCCTGTCCCCCCTCTCGCTCCTTTTGGTGTTCCCTGTCTCTTACTGTCCCCCTCCCACTCCTTCCTCTCCCTCCGTCTGTCCACATCTCCCCGCTCCTCTCCCTGTCCCCCCTCTCGCTCCTTTTTGTGTTCCCTGTCACTCACTGTCCCCCTCCCACTCCTTCCTCTCCCTCCGTCTGTCCACATCGCCCCTCTCCTCTCCCTGTCCCCCCTCTCGCTCCCTTTCGTTCTCCCTTTCTCCCACTGTCTCTCCCTCACTTTTCCTTTCTCTGTCCCGCTCTCTCCCCGCGTTCTCCCTTCCCCTTTATATCTCATTCCATCGCTTTTCCACTTCCTCTTTTTTCCTCTCCCCTCTCCGTCTCTTCCCCTCTCCCCTCTCTTAGTCTTAGCTTCCTCTCTTTTCTGTGTTTGTCCCTCTCTCTCTTCCCTCCCTCTCCCAGTCCGCCTCCGCCACCCCCTCCGCCTCGCCCTCCTCCTTCCCCTCCCCCTCCCCAACTTCTCACCCCCCCCCTCCCTCTCTTCGCCTCCTCTCTTTTTCTCTGTCCCTCCCTCTCTCTTCCCCCTTCCCACTCCCACTCTCCCTCCCTCTTTCTCCCCCCCCCTCCCTCTCCCTCTCCCCTCTCTTTCTCGACTGGACGGGGAACCTAATCTCTCACTCAATCACACACACTCTCTCACATACTCCGTCTCACTTACCCACACTGTCCCTTTCTGGAACTTTTGGAAGTCAGCTACCTTTATTTCCGGTTTTATTGTGTTCCCATGGTAACAGGGCACTTCCTGGTTGGATCTTAGAATCCTAATACATGTCTTCTCCATCCGGTTATAACATTGGTGGCCCTGTATTACTTGGAACTAGTTTGAAGCGGACCGTCAACTATCTCATTCATACTGAGATTCAAAATATCAAATATTAATCATTTTAATCTGGAGAGAACAAGTCTTCATGCCATTCCTTGTTAGAGTGAGTGAAGTAATTGAAGATACGACGACACTTTTACTCCCATTGAAACCGTGAGGTACTTACTGTGCCGACAAACGTGTATGGAGTGGATATTTGCAATTCAAAATAGAACTGACGAGCTCAAGTCGTTGTTGGAATTCGTGTCTTGAGCCTGTTTGGCAGTCATCTTTAAGTGTACTTACCCTAATAACTAAGTTAGCATAATATATATGTAGTATATCACGTATATAATATATATAATATTCATGATATATATAATATATATAATATATATGTATCTAATATATATAATATATCTATAATATATTATATATATATATAAATCATATATATAATATATATAATATATGTAATGTATGTAATGTTTAATATGTATAATATGTACAATACGTATAATACATAGAATATATAGAATATAGAAAATTCTGTGGTACAGTGAGTGTATGTAAGGGGGGGGGGCGGTGCCTGCGCAGACGTGGCGCCCCCCCCCCCCCCCCCCCAACGGATATGAGTGAGAGCAGGATGGTAGTTTGTAGGTTAAGAAGGCCCAACCAGTAGATGACTGGGGGGGGGGGGCAGTAGATAGGCTAGGGAGAGGATGGAAGCTTCCGGCCTTATTATACTCGTATAATGGCTTATACAGCATATATATAATGTATGATGTTTAATATGTATAATATGTATAATAAGTATAATACATAGAATATATAGAATATATAGAATATAGAATGTATAGAATATATAGAATATATATATAGAATATGTACAGTATATAATATATACTATTATATATATAAATATAAATATATATATTTACATTCAGAGAGAGATCCTTGATAATCTCTGGTTGGCCCAGTGTCAGTGTAATGTGACCGGGTGGGATATTGCGGGTCATCATGTTAAAGTTGCATGGTCCGATGAAATATAATGTTGTCAAAATTAAAACAACTACTTACATTTGATGCTATATATCCAACTTAGATATTGGTCTATTAGCTAATGATTTGGGACAGTATATACAGAATAACCAGTGAGTTTATAACCTCACCCCTTTGAACACTCAGTTTGAAACACCCATTATGCAGGAAGGCCATTAACCAATTAGGCCAATCTCGTGACCCCATTAGCCCCCCCAACCAAGTAGGCCTGCTGTGCAGGGTCATAGAGGGGAAGGGGATATGAGGTGGATGTGTGTGTGTGTGTCTGTGTGTTTCCTGACCTGATTTTACAGAGACAGACATACACACAGACATACACACACAGACATACACACACAGACATACATACACAGACATACACACACATACAGACACCCATAGATAGGCACACACAGACAGACATACACAGACAGCACACACATACACAGAAACACACACATGCACACACCTGACATACACAGACACACATACACCCAACCTGACTTTGCAGAGAGAGAGCCACACACACACACAGACACACACAGACACCCACAGACAGACACACACAGACATACACACATACATACACACACAGACATACACACATACACACATACATACACACAGACACACACATACATACACATACATACATACACACATACATACATACATACATACATACACAGACACACATAGATACACATACATACACACATACACACACAGACATTACCACACATACATATACACACACAGACAGACACACATAGATAGACACACACAGACAGACATGCATAGACAGCACACACAGACACACAAACACACAGATATGCACACACCCGACATACACAGACACATACACCTGACCTGACTTTGCAGAGAGAGAGACACACCCACATACAGAAACACATAGACAGCCGCACACAGGCAGAGGCAGACACACATATACATGCACACACATACATACACAGACACACACACATACAGACATACACATCCATACACACACAGACACACATACACCACAGACATACATACACACATACATACACACATACACAGCACAGAAACACACAGATGGACACACACAGACATACACACAGACAGACACACACACAGATACATACAGACATACATAGACAGACAGACACAAGCAGACAACAGACACACATTTTTTTTTTTTAAAGCCCTAGTGCCATGGGCCTATGTCACTAATCCATTCCCAGAATGTTACCCACCCAACCAGGAATACCTACCTACAGTCCTGTAAGGTTCCAGGTCATCTCACATCACGTGGTCACCGCGAGATGACATCTGGGTCATAGCCACAGGACTTTTGGCAAGCTTGTCGAAATTATTTTTGGTTCTTTCAGCTCATATTACTTCAAAACTAATCATCTTTAATCAAAATCACTCCGGAGTAATGATTAGTAGCTTGTAACGATCAATTTGATATATTTATCTCAAAAATAAGACAAAAATTCAAAGGCCATCGGACCATGCAACTTTAATGGAACGGTACGCTCAGTTGGGCAACACTATAAAGTTGTTACACAGTTGTCACACAGTTCCCACGTAATTGTCGCTGTCACATGAATGTAAGTGTCACCCAGTTGTTATGACGTTGTTAAGCAGTTGTTATATGGTTGCCATGCAGTTATCAGTCTGTCATATGGTTGCCATGCAGTTATCAGTCTGTCATATGGTTGCCATGGAGTTATCAGTCTGTCATACGGTTGCCATGCAGTTATCAGTCTGTCATATGGTTGCCATGCAGTTATCAGTCTGTCATACGGTTGCCATGCAGTTATCAGTCTGTCATATGGTTGCCAGGCAGTTATCAGTATGTCATATGGTTGTCAGGCAGTTCTCATGTAGTTGTCCTTAAGTTGTAATGTAGATGTCACACAGTCAAATTGGCTGTTGGTGCCAAGGTTTCTAGTTTCTAGTTCTTTTTGTTGGATACCACTTTCATCCCTGAGTTATAATGTCGCATGGTTGGCAAGCGTTTATTGCATAATTATCACCCAATTGTCACATAATTGTCATGTGCTGTTCACGTAGTTGCCACGCATTTATTTTTTATGGCGCATTTGTCACGCATTTGTTACCCAGTCTTTGACAGGCGACTCGCCATGAATATGGCCATAGCTGCCGACATGTCGTAAAACCTCCAAGCCACTCACTCATTGACAACCCATCAGGCATGCTGACCCACTCGGTAAGACTAAGAGCGCTGCCTGGCGGCTCATTCCGGAAGTCGTGGGTTCGTGAGCCGAGTCAAATTAATGACTTACAAAAATGATGGTTGTCGCTATTTATCCAGGTGCATAAGCATTACTAAAATACTATGATAACCCACGGGTTCGAACCCGATCGAGTCAAATCAATGACATAAAAATGTATACTTGTCGCTTCCTAGCCAGGCAATTGGCATTAATAGGATAGGGCAAGGACTGGTTGGCTCAGTGTTCGGATAATGTGACTTAGTGGGATATCAGGTCATGGTGCCTGTGACCTGATTTACCAATGGGGCAGCACTATAAAATCACCATCAGTGTGCATTGTCACAAGTCGGTACCTATCCTGATATGACCTTAGATGTTGCCAGGGCTTAACACTCCACCAACTAAGAACTGGTTTGTTCAGTATCAGGATAGAATGACAGTATGATATCAGGTCATGGTGGCGGCAGCCCGGTCTTCCGTTGAGGCAGCACTATAAAGTCGCTATGAGCGCACTCTGTCACAAGTCACTAGCCGTCCCCAAATGCATTTAGTTATTACCAGGACATAAAACCCCAACACACAAACAAACTTTGTCAGCAAATTGATGCAGGTGTTTATTGCAATGTGTGCGCTGGTGGCGTCCCCACGTGGTGGCCACGCAAACAATGACTCGGTGTAATTGCGCGAGTGTGTCCTGCTTAAGGTGTGGGTGCGCTGGAGGAAATTGGCGACAGGAGACTCGTTGGCGGCATTTAACGCTCATGGACTAAGGAGGTGGGAATTAGGGTGTACTTTGGGGGTTTGGGTGCGGGCGGGTCGTGGGTATGTGGGTATGTGGGTGTGTGGGTGTGGATGGTGTTTGGGAGTCAGAAATGTGCGTGTGTGTTGGGAGGGGGGGGGGGGGATTTGGGGTTGAAGACCGTCACATTTGGCATTTGTCCCACGGTATTATTTAGCTTGTGGTGTTCTCTGTGGCAGAGTGGTTAGAGTGTCTGACTTTTTTCTAGGTTGGACTCCTAATCTGAAGGTCAGTGGTTCGATTCCCCGTGCCCCCACCTCTGCCACTTTGGATTTCTACCGCTGTGTATAACTTACAGCGTCATCAAAGGCCAGTTGCTCTCATACCATGTCTATGTGGTGTGGGAGGATAAAAATCCCTTGGGTCGGTAAAAGTGTAGGCTCGGGCTTTCCCTTCTATGTGGGGACAAATGCTTAATATATGTAGCAGTATGTAAAATATTCTGATGTACGGCAGGGGGGTGGGGGTGCTATTATGTGAGGTGTTACTCATATACTTAGCCAAGTGAGCTTGAGTAGGGGTCAACCGAATCCAGTAGTGGTCAACACAATCAGGCTGGGAGGAGCAGCCATAGTAGTGTTGGTGGTGGCCAGGCAGCCACTGGTTGTGGGCAGACTATGCGGTCCCATGGGGACTAGAAATGTTGTTCTCCTATTGGGTGACAGGGGTCGTGTGACACCTTACAAGGGAACCTATGTACTATAAAATAAAGATAGAAGTCTTGCCTTCCCTTACTCTCTTCACTCTTACTTTCTCTTTCTTCTTGTCTGTATCGTATTTCCCTACAGCCTACTTGCACAGCCACAGATCCGGGTACCGAGTCTACAAGTATCTAAGTTAGATATGTAGAATCAAATCTGGGTAATTGGTTTGGTTTTCAAAATTAGATTTTTTCATCGGACTAGGCAGCTTTAAACTTAGTCAAAATGTAGGTCAGACTACATGGCGAGCCCCATACACACTCACACAGCCTGTTTAGTCAGATGGCCGAGTAGGCCTAATCAGTGTGACCCCTCTCTCACATACACATGCACACACATACACACACGCACACGCACACATACACACAGCCTGTTTCGTATGATGGCTGAGTAATCAGTGCGACCTCTCTCATGCATACATATATATACACATACGCACACATACACACAGCCTGTTTAGAATGACAGCCGAGTAGTCAGTGTGACCTCTCTCACACCTACATATATACACACACACATACACACAGCCTGTTTAGTATGACAGCCGAGTAATCAGTGTGACCTCTCTCACACATACACATATACAAACATACAACCACACGCACACATACACACTAGCCTGTTTAGTATTATGGTGTGCCCCCTCTCTCACACACGTATATATACACACATATGCATACACACACCCTGTTTAGTATGACAGCCAAGTAATCAGTGTGACCTCTCTCACACATACACATATACAAACATACAACCACACGCACAAATACACACACAACCTGTTTAGTATGATGGTGCCCCCCCCTCTCACACACACACATACACACATGCACAAATGCACACACAGCCTGGTTAGTATGATGGCACTTGGCAGAGTAATCAGCATGACCCCTCTCTCGCACACACAAACACATACACACACAAGCTGTTTAGTATGACGGCTTAGTAATCAGTGTGACGATTCTCTAACACACATACATACACATGCCTACACAGACACGCACATACACACAGCCTGTTTAGTATGATGACACTTGGCAGAGTAATCAGCATGACCCCTCCCTCGCACACACAAACACATACACACACAACCTGTTTAGTCTGACGGCTGAGTAAGTCAGTGTGACGCTTCTCTCACACACATACATATATACACATATACACCCACGCACACATACACACAGCCTGTTTAGTATGATGGCCGAGAGACCAGACGGGATGGCCGAATGAGTTAGAGCGTCCGTCTCCCGTGTTGGTAGATCGTGGGGTCGTGGGTTCGAACCCCAGTCGAGTCAAACCAATGACTTAAAAATTGATACTTGTTGCTTCCTAGCCAGGCGCTCGGCATTATTAGGATAGGGCAAGGACTGGTTGACTCAGTGTCAGGATAATGTGACTGAGTGGGATATTAGGTCATGATGCTGGTGTCCTGGTCTTCCAGTGGGGCATCACTATAAAGTAGCCATGAGTGCTTACTGTCACAAGTCAGTACCCATCCTGATATGACTTTAGATATTGCTAGGACATAAAACAACAACAAACAAACAAAATGATGGCCGAGTAATCAGTGTGACCCCTCTCACATACACATGCACATACACACACTCACAGACACACAGCCTGTTTAATGTGACGACCTTGTAGTAATCAGGGCGCTGAGCTGCTCAACACTGTGCACATTCCCGCACGCACGCAGGTACGCACGCGCATGCGCAGACGACAGGCGGGCTGCGCTTGCGCGCGTCACAAGGCCGCTCATTTCATAGGCGGCCGAGCGCCAAATTGGCAGGAGGCGGAGAAGCGGCTAAATGTGATCGGGCCGTCTCGCCGCGATGCCCGCCCGACAATGCCGCCCGTCACCCGCATCGATCCCGGTGTCCTTCTGCAATCTGCCGAGAGGGGAGGCGAAGGCCGCCCCCACCCCTGGTCCTCCCCGGCCCCGGTTGGCCCCGGTGGCCCCCGGCCCGCGTAGTAATCCGCTTAGGCAGTTAGGCAAACACCGATTCCATTTAGGGATAAACAAGTTAGGTCACCCCCCAACACCACACCCATCCTCATACAGATATTTACATACATATATATATACATATACACATACATACATACATAGATACACATACGTACACACACATATATACACATACACACATACATACACATACACATACATACACATACATACACATACATACACATACATACACATACATGCACATACATACACATACATACACATACACACATACATACGCATACATATACACATACATACACATACATACATACACATACATACACATACATACACATACATACACATACATACACATGCATACACACATACACATATATACATATATACAGATATATACACATACATACACATACATACACATACATACAAAACACACATATATGCACTCACCCGCACGCACGCACTCCCACAACACACTGGCAATGTACACATACACCAACATACCCACAAATACATCCGCACTCACACACACACACACTCGCTGGTACTATATCAATTATCATGAGTGATTGATTAGACCGGAAAATTAGAGCGGAAAATCGTCCTCCTCAAAACTTAGGTGACCTTACGGGTAATTATCTCTGACCGCCTGCTGATATGTGTGCGCATGCGCACATGTCAGCGCACTCAAAACACATTCGCAACTCACACCCTCACCAACTCACTCACACAGTCACACTTACCCACACACGCACACTCACACATACACACACTCACACATACACACATATACACCAACATGCCCACACATACACCCATTCTCTCACACACACTCGCCCACACACTCACCAACTCGCTCACTCACCCACACACTCAACCCCCACACCTGCGCACGTATACATCCATACTCACACCCACCCACTCGCCCCCACCTACTCGCCCACACACTCACAAACTCACTCACCCACACTCACCCTCACACATAGGCCTACACCTTCAGTTACACTTGCAAATACTCACACACTTTCACACGCACCCACACATACTCATACACCCACGCACTCATCCACATCGACTCTCGAGAAATTTAGATCAATCGTGAAAATATATTTCCGACGGGGTGAAGTCATCAGTTTCAGGTAGGTTCATTAGTGCAAATTTGGTGGTGGTATTGATCATGGTAGTGTGTGTATGGGGGGGGGGGGGGTTATCTTTTTACGAGTACTATGTTGATGGAATCTCTCGGTCAGCAGTTAGTAGAACCGGTGGGTGGTCAAGTTGGCAGAATACTCCCATGTGTGCGCTCAATAGCCGACTCCCTCTCCACTCACCCACCCCCTCCGCTCGCCCCTCTCCCCTTCCCTCGCCCCTATCCCATTCCCTCGCCCCCCCCCCTCCATCTTCTTCTCCCTCTCCTCTCTCTCCTCTCCTCTCTCTCCTTTCCCCCCTCTTTCCCTTTCGCCCTCTCTCTCCCCTATTCCTACTCTTCTAGCCTTCCCCTCTCCCTCTACCTCTGTCCCTCATCTCCGTCTTCCCCTACCTCTCCCGCTGCCTCTCCCTCTCCCTCTCCCTCTCCCTCCCCCTCTACCTTTGTCACCCCGCTCTCCATCTTCCTCTTCCTGTCGCTCTCCCCTTCGTTTTCCTTTCCCATTTCCCTGTCCCTCTTTTTCCCTTTCCCTTTTCCTTTCCCTCTCCTGCTCCCCTCTCCTACCTCCCCTTCGCCCCTCCCCTTGCACCTTACCCTCCCTTCCCCTCCTCCCACATCTCCTAACCCCTTCCTCCGTTATGTACTCCGCTCTCTCTCTCTCTCTCTCTCTCTCTCTCTCTCTCTCTCTCTCTCTCTCTCTCTCTCTGTCTTTCCAGTAAAGGCAGGGGCGTGAAGGGCGGAAGGGTGGGTGGGTGGGAGGGAGGGAGGGTGGACGGAGGGGTTGGTGGATGTGAGGACAGGTGAGTTGGTGGCTTGGCTTTGGGGGGGGGGGGGGGCGGGGAGGCTGTCACGTTCCCCCCATCAGCCATCCACTTATCGCAAGGCCGAGCCCATCTACTCAGGTCAGACCTGAAGCTAAATCAAATAGTTTCTAGTTAATGACCATACGTTTGGATTCCACACCGTGTAGAGCTTTAATTAAGCATAACTTTATGTATGATCTAATCATTCTCATTTGATGATTCTGTCTTTGAATTCCTCTCCACACAGATATTTAATTATACATATCATGCATAACTTTATATATATATAGTAAAACCTCCGTAAGCGACCACCTCCACAGATCGACCAGTCCCCTATATCGATCGCTTTATTTGGGTCCTGACAATGCAATTATAACCATATTCTAACTCCCTAAACCGACCACCTCCCTAAATGGACCACTTAAAGTCAGTCCCAAGGTCGGTAGATTTAGAGAGTTGTTACTGTATATATAACAGAGTCTACTCATTTCTATTTGATGTCCATGTTTGGATTGCTCGCTATAGAGAGTTTAATTAGACATAACTTGATGTCCAACTTGATATATATAATCTTTTAAATTAAATAATCTTATATATATATGAGTCAGCCTCACGAAAACGGGCCAATCGGTGAAGATGTTGGCATCGCAATTCTTAAAAGTGTAGTGCATTTCTTTGTTTCATATTAAATTATCCTAGAAACAAATAAAGTTGTTGTATTTTCTCAACCTATACATTCAGTATAAATTTAAGGACTTTCCAACATCTATGTCAATGCTAAATTATAATTATACCGATCGAAGCCGACATCCAATGATCGACGCCGACAACTTTAACAGATGTCGGCATCGCAATTCTTAAAGTCTCATGCATTTCTTTGTTATATATTAAATTATCCTAGAAACAAATAAGGTTGTTGTATTTTCTCGACCTATACATTCAGTATAAATTTAAGGACTTTCCAACATCTCTGTCAATGCTAAACTATAATTATACCGATCGACGCCAACATCCATGCTCGACGCCGACAACTTCCACCAATTGGCCTTCCTGACCCATATATATATATATATATATATTAATATATAATATTTATTATATATATATGTATATATATATATATATATATAACATGGAATCTAATCTGTTTGATGACTCCCTGTTTTGATTTCTCCTTATGGAGAATTGTATTAGACAACTTCATGTTCAACTTTATTTACACATGAAATATGATCTACTCATTTTTATTATATACACATTAAATATAATTTGTTTCCATTTGTGACCTTTTGATTTCTCTCCAAACAGAGTTTTAAATAGACGACTTTGGGTATAATTAAATATACATACAATATAATTAATTAATTTCTACTTGATCACTCTGTGTTTGGGTTTCTCTCCATACAGAGCTTTAATAAGACAATTTTATGTGTAATTACATACATACATGTATACACACATGCATACATATGTACATACATACATTCATACATACATACATACGTACGCACGCACGCACGCACGCACGCATGCACACACACATACATACATACATACATACATACATACATACATACATACATACATACATACATACAAAGTAGTCTAATAGATTACAAGTATTTTTTATGTGAACCCTCTATACTTGAATTTCTCTCAATCTGGTGATTTAATTAGGCAACTTTATATAATTATATATAAATATATATATATATATATATATATAAATATATATATATTCCTCCATAGATATGTATTGTATTTTGGTCAGTCTGTGTTTGCATTTCTGTCATATGAAGCCTTAACTATAGCTTTAATTGTTGAATATTAAAGAGTAGTGGCAGGTGGCCACTTAGCATTCCTGCCCTGTAATAGTTAGAATCCATATGCACATCTGCTTACAAGTTACATATTTGCGACTAAAGCGACCCATTAATAAAATTACACAGAATCGGTAGAATTTATGACAAATAGTTTAACTTTAAGTTTAAAGCTGCATAGTCTGATGAAATCATCAAATTTTCAAAACCAAAACAATGACCTAAATTTGATTCTACATATCTAGCTTAGATACTGATGCACTTATTAAGCATTTGTCGCCACACAGAAGGGAATAGTGAGGCAATTGAATACATCATGTTACTGCAGAATGCTATGGTGTCAGAGTTTTGGCAAGCTTGCAAGATTAATTTTGCATAGTTGCACTTCAAATATCTCAAAAGTTAGTCACTTAAAATAAAAGTTACTTCAAGCTAAAGTGAGGTACATTATATCGATCAACCTAATGTATTTATCTCAGAAAATTTCTGAAACTCAAAACCATCAGACTATGCAACTTTAACGAAGGGCCATAGATCTAAAGTTTTTGGAGAAGTTCTTTTCTCTCTTTAAACAGGACCAGACGGGATGGCCGAATGAGTTAGAGCGTCCGTCTCCCGTGCTGGTAGATCGTGGGGTCGTGGGTTCGAGTCCCGGTCGAGTCAAACCAATGACTTTAAAATTGATACTTGTCGCTTCCTAGCCAGGCGCTCGGCATTATTAGGATAGGGCAAGGACTGGTGTGCTCAGTGTCAGGATAATGTGACTGAGTGGGATACCAGGTCATGGTGCCGGCGGCCTGGTTTCCCAGTGGGACAGCACTATAAAGTCGCCATGAGTGCGCACTGTCACAAGTCGGTACCCGTCCTGATATGACCTTAGATGTTGCTAGGATGTAAAACAACAACAAACAAACAAATAAACTCTTTAAACAGACAAAGAATCTCCCCGTGGCATTGCCCTGGTTGGTTGGTTGTTGGACTTTGGCTTCCTGGCAACATCTAAGATCATATCAGGACAGGTACCTACTTGTGACAGTGCACACTCATGGCGACTTTATAGTTCTAGCCCACTAGGACACAGGGCAGCCAGCATCATTACCTGATATACCACTCAGTCACATTGTCCTGAAACTAAGCCGACCTTGCCTTATCCTAATAATGCCGAATACCCAGCTAGGAAGCGACAAGTATTAAGTTAGTAAAGTTATTAGTTTAACTCGACCGTGGATTGAACCCGTGGGTTCGAATCCCATGATCTACCAAAACGGGAGGTGGACGCTCAACTCATTTGGCTATCCCGTCTGGTCGCATTGACCTGGTGATCATTCCGTACGGGTGCTTAGGATGTGGGGGTGCGAGTTGGGATGGGTGGGGGTTCTGACTATAGACAACCTGTCTGCAGCAAATTTCAATCGCTGACTCAATTAGCATAATATCAGCCACGTGGCTTTTTAATGCTAAAGGATATGCCTAAAAGAGAGAGCTCTCTAAGTGTCAGCCGGAAATGGCAAAATGGGAAAGTGAATGCGGCTGCGCATGTTTCTTCTCTTTGTTTCTTTTCTTTACCCTTTTCTCTTTTCGCTTTCTTTTATTTCAGCACTTTGTGGTGTTTCTTTGTTACGTGCCTGTCGTCGTTAGTGGCTGTGATGGCGCAGACGGGTGTGCCTACCCGTCTGGGTGGGTGAGTGGATGGGTGGGTGGATGGGTGGGCGGGTAGGGGGGTTGGTGTGTGAGTGTGAAAGTGTGTGGGTGTGTGGATGGGCGGGTGGGTGGGTGTGTGGGGTAGTAGTGAATAGTAATTTGCTAAGACATTACCAAAGCCAGACGCCATAGCCAATGAAGGGCTCCTAGGCAAACTGCTCCCAGCCAAGACTAGTCTGAGATTAGACAGGTCCTGTGAATGGAGCCAAAGCCAGAACTATATTGTCAGAACCAAGAATCAAGGCACATTTTCCTCAATTCTACGTTGCTTAGCAGCCGAGTATGAGGAATATAATATTTGGAGGGTGACCATTTTGAAATTCAAGATGGCTGCCAGTTACCATGGTGATGGCGATTGGTACCTAGGCTTATATGAATTTACACATGTTAAGTTATCTGTATGCAAATTTTCATGTTTTTGTCAAATTTTGCACGATTTTTGTCTTAATCGACGTACTAGTTGGTGAAGTAAGGTCAGTCCCCAATCAGTAACTAAGTCATTCTCCTTAGTGCATACTCCAGACTCCACCTCCCCCCCATCCTTCCTCCTTTTTTTCTTCTTGAAGATTTATACTGCCTTTCATGGATAAGTCTGAACACCGGAGATGTCCTAATAGATGCGCACTGTGTGAGTGCAGACACATGGATGCGCATCTCTTCAAAGTTAAAGAATTTCATGGATTTGTTTTTGTCGTGCCTCTGAAATAAAGTGGGATTGTCTTATTTCATGTGCATTAAGTCTGAATATGATCGTAAATTTTTATTTGTTTTTGTCATGCCTCTGAAATAAAGTGCGATTGTCTTATTTTATGTGCATTCAGTTTGAATATGATCGTAAATTTGTGCGCGCTTTCAATCTTGAAATGGGGGGTGTACTTCTATTGGGTAGCGTGCTTCTATTGGGACATATACGGTAGTCTAGTTTTCACTATTTGACAGTTCGTCGATAGAAAGCCCACACCTACACTTTTCCAGACCCGAGGGATTTTTAACCTCCCACATAGAAATGGTATGAGAGCAACTGGCCTTTGATGACGCTGTAAGTTATATGTAACGGTGGAAATCCAAATTGGCACAGGTGATGGGGACATTAGGTATAATGTCTATACTGCTATCAATGTAAATGGATTTACAGTTCAGGTACCCTTTGTTTTCGGCGAACCTCTGTCCTGTGCGAACAATTAATTGTTCAATATAAATATAGGAAGGATCTGATTTGATTGTCCCTTCGATGACAGGCCGCCTGCTATGTCAGGACAACCTTGTTGAGGTGTCCGTTGACGATGGGTATTACTGTCCACCTTGTATGTGTGTGTGACTGGGTGACTAGGTGTGGATGTGGGTGTTGCTGTGGCTATAACTGAGTGTGTGTGTGTGGGAATGGGTCAGGTTCAATGTGTGTTGAAGTAAGTGGGTGACAGTGGGTGTAACTATATGACTGTGAATGTGACTGGGTGTGACTGGGTGTATGACTGGGTGTGAGTGTGGCGTGTGACTGTTGGTATGACTGAGTGTGAATGGGTGTGACTGTGAGTATGGGTGAGTGTATATGACTGGGTGTGAGTGTGGGTGTGGCTGTGGGTGTGGGTATTAGTGTGAGCCTGGGTGTGACTGTCGGTGTGATTGTCGGTGCGAGTGGGTGACTGTCGGTGTGACTGGGTGTGGGTATGACTGTGGATGTGAGTGTGGATGTCACTGTGGCTGTGGAAATGACTGGGAGTGACTGTGGGTGTGGGTGTGACTGTTGGTGTCTGTGGGAGTTGGGTCAGGTTCATTGTGTGTGGGTATGTGTAAGTGTGTGAGCCAACGTTGGTGTCAGTGTGTGTGTGTGGGGGGGGGTGGGGGGGTGCATACGCACTGCGTGTGTTGCTCGGCGGCTGTTCATACCATTAGTGATTTGGCGTTTTTAAACGCCCTCCGCATGCCATGCCTTCACACTGACGATTTATGGACTTAAACTTTGGCCCGCGCTCTCCTTAATAACGCCCGTGCGCATGCCCGCTGCCTACTTCCGGTGGCGCCCCCTGGCGGCTTTCTGTGTGCGCAGCCCGACTGAACCAATCCAAGTTTACCCACTAACCGATTACACTATCTTTCCTTCTTCAAGGTAAAGTTGCATAGTACGATGAAAGCATTTTTTTTTTTAAACTAAAACAATTATCTATATATGATTCTACATCTTAGATACTGGTGCATTTGCATTTATTGCCGAATAGGAAGGACTACCGGGGCAATTTAATAGAACCTGTTACGGCAGAAGTTAATGGTATCAGAGGTTTTGAAATGATTACCAAAGTTAATTTAGCATGTTTTCACTTCAAATATCTCAAAAGTTAGCAATTTAAAATAAACGTGGCTTTAAACTGAAGTAAAGTCAATCTAATTTATTTATCTCAGAAAATGACAGAAACTCAAAACCATCAGACTATGAAACTTTAAACTACATCAGTTTAGATTCAGGAGGTGGGAGGTGGGAGGTGGGGCGGGGAGGGGGGTATTTAAGTGTGGGTGTTGCATAATAATAGCAGGATCCGTGCGTGGCTTGGAAAATCTTGAAAAGTCTTTATTTTCCCCATTTCAATGCCTTGAAAAGCCTTGAATTTAACCTCTGTTGGTTTTGAATTCCATTTAACCATTCCCACTGATCTAAATTAGTCCGAAATCGAATTTTGCCATCATTGCTTTTTCATGAAATCCAAATGAAAATAGTCTTGAATTCCTATTTTAAAAAAATTAAAAACCTTGACAAGCCTTGAAATAGCCTTGAATTACATATCTTCACATGTGTACGGACCCTGTAATAAATAGTAATAATAATTAATAATAATTAATAATTAAAACAGTTGTGGTGCGTGCATTATTAATTGTTTCGCCATCTTTATGACGACGCCATTTGTTGCGACCAGTTATGTGACCATTTTGGTCTCCATCTGTGCAAAGTGGCACCAAAGTGCTTTAGCCTACTTTTTAGTGTCGCTCTTCTCAAACGTGTTTTGCCCGCATTGTATGGACCTGCACTTCCTGCTAATGAGTCGTGCAGGGTTCGAATTTGACGGTTTAACCACCGCCGCACTAAAGCACAATTTGCCACCGGGGGTGGGTGCTTCTTAATTAGGGTATAAGTGCAATCTCGTAAACCTGGTTACGATGCAAACTCGCTAAAACTGGCCGCCTTTTTTTGTTCTTGTTTTGAGCGGTTTCTTTCTTTCTTTCTTTCTTTCTTTCTTTCTTTCTTTCTTTCTTTCTTTCTTTATTTATTTATTTCTTCCTTTCTTTCTTCCTTCCTTCCTTTCTTTCTTCCTTTCTTTCTTCCTTTCTTCCTTTCTTTCTTCCTGTCTTTCTTCCTTTCTTTCTGTCTTCCTTTCTTTCTTCCTTTCTTTTCTTCCTTCCTTTCCTTCTTTTCTTTCTTCCTTCCTTTCTTTCCTTTCTTCCTCCCTTCCTTTTCTTCTTTTCTTTCTTCCTTCCTTTCCTTCTTTCTTCCTTTCTTCCTTCCTTTCTTCCTTTCTTTCTTCCTTTCTTTCTTCCTTCATTTCTTCCTTTCTTCCTTTCTTTCTTTCTTTCTTTCTTGCTTTCTTCCTTCCTTCCTTTCTTTCTTTCTTACTTTCTTTCTTTCTTTGGCTAATTTTTTTTTAAAGAAGAAAAAGAAGAAGATTATCATGGGCCCCAACGGGACATGTGATATATCACGGCCCACCGGTTGGATCGCTCCTGGGAGGTGCCCAGGCCATAAATTCATCAGATACCACCAAAACCACACACCAAACACATACCAATCACCTATTGCATACAAGCCTGTAATATGTAAATGGAGTAGGCTAGTCTAGAAATAGTGGTCATCCAAGGTCATATCAGGATGAGTACTGACTTGTGACAGTGCGCAATCATGGCGACTGTATAGTGCTGCCCCACTGCGAGACCAAGCCATCAGCACCATGACCTGATATCCCACTCAGGCACATTATCCTGACACTGAGCTAACCAATCCTTGCCCTATGCTAATAATGCCGAACGCCTGGCTAGGAAGCGACAAGTATCCATTTTAAAGTCATTGGTTTGACTGGAATCGGATAGTTTATAAAAACATTGTCAAAGAGCTATAAATTCACTGTTACTAAAGGTAGGATACGTGGAATTGGATAGTTTATAAGACTGTCAAAGAGCTTTAAATTCACTGTTACTAAAAGTAGGATACGTGGAATTGGATAGTTTATAAGACATTGTCAAAGAGCTTTAAATTCACTGTTACTAAAAGTAGGATACGTGGAATTGGATAGTTTATAAGACTGTCAAAGAGCTATAAATTCACTGTTACTAAAAGTAGGATACGTGGAATTGGATAGTTTATAAGACTGTCAAAGAGCTATAAATTCACTGTTACTAAAGGTAGGATACGTGGAATTGGATAGTTTATAAGACTGTCAAAGAGCTTTAAATTCACTGTTACTAAAAGTAGGATACGTGGAATTGGATAGTTTATCAACATTGTCAAAGAGCTTTAAATTCACTGTTACTAAAAGTAGGATACTTGGAATTGAATAGTTTATGAGACTGTCAAAGAGCTTTAAATTCACTGTTACTAAAAGTAGGATACTTGGAATTGAATAGTTTATGAGACTGTCAAAGAGCTTTAAATTCACTGTTACTAAAAGTAGGATACGTGGAATTGGATAGTTTATGAGACTGTCAAAGAGCTTTAAATTCACTGTTACTAAAAGTAGGATACGTGGAATTGGATAGTTTATGAGACTGTCAAAGAGCTTTAAATTCACTGTTACTAAAAGTAGGATACGTGGAATTGGATAGTTTATCAACATTGTCAAAGAGCTTTAAATTCACTGTTACTAAAAGTAGGATACGTGGAATTGGATAGTTTATAAGACATTGTCAAAGAGCTTTAAATTCACTGTTACTAAAAGTAGGATACGTGGAATTGGATAGTTTATAAGACATTGTCAAAGAGCTTTAAATTCACTGTTACTAAAAGTAGGATACGTGGAATTGGATAGTTTATAAGACATTGTCAAAGAGCTTTAAATTCACTGTTACTAAAAGTAGGATACGTGGAATTGGATAGTTTATAAGACATTGTCAAAGAGCTTTAAATTCACTGTTACTAAAAGTAGGATACGTGGAATTGGATAGTTTATAAGACATTGTCAAAGAGCTTTAAATTCACTGTTACTAAAAGTAGGATACTTGGAATTGGATAGTTTATAAGACATTGTCAAAGAGCTTTAAATTCACTGTTACTAAAAGTAGGATACGTGGAATTGATAGTTTATAAGACATTGTCAAAGAGCTTTAAATTCACTGTTACTAAAAGTAGGATACTTGGAATTGGATAGTTTATAAGACATTGTCAAAGAGCTTTAAATTCACTGTTACTAAAAGTAGGATACGTGGAATTGGATAGTTTATAAGACATTGTCAAAGAGCTTTAAATTCACTGTTACTAAAAGTAGGATACTTGGAATTGGATAGTTTATAGACATTGTCAAAGAGCTTTAAATTCACTGTTACTAAAAGTAGGATACGTGGAATTGGATAGTTTATAAGACATTGTCAAAGAGCTTTAAATTCACTGTTACTAAAAGTAGGATACGTGGAATTGGATAGTTTATAAGACATTGTCAAAGAGCTTTAAATTCACTGTTACTAAAAGTCGGTTCTGTGAAACTCTACGAATAGTACCATGTTACAGTGACCTGTTTCCTCATAACCCTTCTCGTTAATTAGTAATCCATGAGTCTAAGCCTGTTTCACTTCTATTTTATAGAGTTGGTTGGTTGGAGTTTTATGTCCTGGCAACATCTAAAGTCATATCAGGACGGGTACCGACTTGTAACAGTGCACACTAATGGCGACGTTATAGTGCTGCCCCGCTGGGAAATCAGGCCGCCGGCACCATGACCCAATATCCCACTCAGTCACATTATCCTGACACTGAGGTAACCAATCCTTGCCCTATCCTATTAATGCCGAGTGCCAGGTTAGGAAGCGACATATATCAATTTTATAAGTCATTAGGTTTCCAACCGGGAACCAAACTCCCGATTTCCCACACACGATGCTTGCGCTCTACCGAATCAGGCACAGCGCCTGGTATTTTATAGAGAAATCCCTTTTAATTATGTGGGCGTATCCACATCACTCTAATGGCCCGGAACGGCCACTATGGCAGAATTACCCTCCTACTTTGAGTCTGCAGATCCCACTTAGATACTGGGGTTATTAAGCATTTATTATTGTATAAAAAGGGAACGCTAAGTCAATGCATTAGAACCTGTTACTACTGAAGCATATATGGTATCAGCATTTTGTATGTGCATGCTAATATTAATTTGACATATTTTCACTTCCAATATCTCCAAACTTAGCCATTTAAAATAAATAAAAGTGACTAAAGTAAAGTAGATTATAGCAATCATAATAATATATTTATCTTTGTTTTCTTTAATGGTAGAAACTAAAAACCATCAAACTTTCCTGATTTTTGAACAGGTGGGTCTTGAGGGCAGATTTATAAAATTTCAGAGATGATGCTTTACTCACATCTTTTTTTCTTACATATTAATTTGGTATGTTTTTACTTAGAATATCTCCAAAGTTAACCATTTATAATAAATAAAAGTTACTTAAGTAAAGTATCAACCTAATATCTCTTTTTTTTTTAATGGGAGAAACTCAAAACCATCAAACTTTGCTGCCTTTTTAACAGTTGGGTCTCAAGGATAGATTTACAAAATTTCAATAGATGATGCTTCTCTTACATCTTCTGACAACCAATTTCATGACGTAGCTTAAGTGGGTGCGTGGCGTGATCTCAAATGGGTCAAGGTTGATGGTTGAGGACCATTTGAAAGAACTATGCTTTCATGACAATTATGATGCCTACAACTTACAAGTATGAGCAATCATCATTTTGCAGCTTTTTCTAATACGCGTTTAAAATGCTGACTCACTATGATGCACTATGGAGACTGGACAGAGTTGCCAATTCGGTAAGAGCGGTGGTTGGCTTCCCATGGGAGGTTGTGGCTTCGAAAGCCGATCGAATTAAACCTATGACTGACAAAATTGATACTTGTGTGATGGGTGTATTTATGCTGCCCATAACCGTTAAGTCTAATGACTTATTTTCGCCGCTAGACAGTAATAATCTTGTGACTCCCCTTCTTTTTTATCACTTTCAGTTGTTGAGTAGCTAACTACTGCATGCATTCTTTCTCTGTTTGTAAGCATTCTCCCACATCCCCCAAACCTCTGTGAGTTTGTTCGTTCTACATCGGATAATTTTTTGGTTACCAATAGTTAATTTATCTGAATGTCTTCACCTTGCTGTGTTAGTGGTCATTAGGTTTTGATTTTAAGTTTAAAGTTTACCTTTTGTATGTAAAACTTCGCTTGTATTATCAGTGTATTTTCTATTTATTTATTTATTTATCTATCTCTCTTTTTCTTTTTTAATTCATTTTATTTGTTGTCATTAGTCTAGCAGTGCATTTAGCTCTCTTTTGATTAATGTTTTATATGTTTCTATTGTCCCTGTACTTCTTTCTTCTACTCCCAGTGTATTCCATTCCCTTGCCTTCATGTACTCGGTACTCCTCTCATATGATCTGTTTTTGGCTCTGTTTCTTATCAGTCTGGGGCCATCACTACCTCTTGTTGCCTTTTTTGTTACCTGCACCCTCCCAGGCTTCCTTGTCTCCCTGAATGCTGCTATTTTGAGATGTGCTCTTCTCTTGTCATTTAGTTTGTTGCCTCTTGCTTTCCTATGGAGATCATCAGTTGGGTGTCTATGTTCCACCTTCAGACATATCTTAAGGGCTCTATTTTGTAGTCTTTGTAGTTTATCCAACATATTTTTGTTACCCCCATATATATTACATCACCATAGTCGAAGTATGGTAGTATCATACCTTTATAGATTTTAATAGCCATATTTGTAGTTGGGTCATTAATAGGACAGGGCAAGGATTGGTTTTCTTAGTATCAGGATAATGTGACTGAATCGGATATCATGAAGGTAGGACAATGACTGATTTGCTGAGTATCAGGATAATGTGTCTGATTGCGTGCGGGCGACCCGATCTTCCAGTGGGGCAGCACTATAATGTCGACATGAGTGCATACTGTCACAAGTCGGTACCCACCCTGATATAACCTTAGCTGTTGCCAGGATATAAAACCCCCATAGAACAGACAAACATTCCCTATTCAACTATATTCTAATGACTTCATATGGCACTAGTGCCATTCGCCTGAGCAGACTTCAGTGTCAGGATAATGTGACTGAGTGGGATATCAGGTCATGGTGCTGGTAGCTTGGTCCCCCAGTGGGGCAGTACTATTAAGTCACCATGAGTGTGCAATGCCACAAGTCGGTACTCGTGCTGATATGACCTTAAATGTTGCTAGGACGTAAAACTCCAACGACCATGAGCGCGCACTGTCACAAGTCGGTACCCGTGCTGATATGACCTTAGATGTTGCCAGGACGTATAACTCCAACAACCAACCTGAACAGAAAGCACCACCTCAATATCCAAGAACCCCCCCCCCCCCCTCCTCAGTGCAGTAAGAGACTGTCAATGAGTGGACGGACCTAGAGGCACTGTGTTCCATCTGGGTGGCGGAGGTGGGGGGGGGGTTGGGGGGGTTGCCGGGGGAGCAGGTGGTGGGGGAGTTACTTAGTCAATAGATCACATGTTGGAAGTTTTGAGTGGGGCAGTCTTGGATGCTCGTGGGTGGAAATGTCCTGCAAGGTTGGTTGGTTGTTGGAGTTTTATGTCCTGGTAACATCTGAGGTCATATCAGGATGGGTACCGCCTTGAGAAAGTGTGCACTCATGGTGACTTTATAGTGCTGCCCCACTGGGAGACTATGCCTCCAAGGCCATGACCTTATATCCCCACTCACTCACTCACATTATCCTGACACTGAACCAAACAGTCCTTGCCCTATCCCATTAATGCCGAGCACCTGGTTAGGAAGCGACAAGTATGA
The DNA here is from genome assembly GCA_030323885.1 of Branchipolynoe longqiensis. NCBI lineage: Eukaryota > Metazoa > Annelida > Polychaeta > Phyllodocida > Polynoidae > Branchipolynoe > Branchipolynoe longqiensis. Next base: position 85,753,109 of record CM059189.1, read on the forward strand.
ATTCTTAAGTTATTGGTTTGACTCGACCAGAGTTCAAACCTGTGGATTCCAATCCCACGATCTACCTAAATGGGAGACGGATGCTCAACTCATTCGGTCATCCCGTCTAGTGCCCTGCAAAGTGATTGGTTATCACCGGTGGTGATGCGGGTGGATGGAGAACTACTGCGGTACAGCGGGTGTCCCCCCACACCCACACCCCACACCCACACCCCATACCCACACCCACACCCCACACCCACACCCTCACCCTCACCCACACCCACACCCATACCCACACCCTCACCCACACCCACACGCATACCCACACCCACACCCCACACCCACACCCCACACCCCCCACACACACCCCACACCCACACCTCACACGCAACCCACACCCACGCCCACAACACCACACCCCACACCCCCACACCCACACCCACAACCCACACCCCACACCCACACCCCACACCCACACCCCACACCCCACACCCACACCCACACCCCACACCCACACCCCACACCCAGGGGTTATTGATTCCTTATGTAAACAGCGTGTCAGAAATACCCGTGATACTATTGACAACAGCTTTCCGGGTGGGTGTCCGATATGCAGCCAGGTGTACCAACGAGTTGCCTACACTATATGGACCAGAACCAGACGAGATGGCCGAATGAGTTGAACGTCCATCTCCCGTGTTGGTAGATCGTGGGATTCGAATCCACAGGTTTGAACCCTGGTTGAGTCAAACCAATGACTTAAAAATTTATACTTGTCGCCTCCTAGCCAGGCGCTCGGCATTATTAGGATAGGGCAAAGACTGGTTGGCTCAGTGCCCGTATAATGGGACTGAGTTGAATATCAGGTCATGGTGCTGGGGGCCTTTTTTGTTGTTTGTTGATGCTGTGTTTATACTGTCCATAGCATGTAAGCTTGAGTGCCCCGGCTTGTTTTCAATACTGGCCAGCTATAGTAGTGGTTTAATCTTATCACACAGTAGGAGGTGATAAGATGTTTTTGTTTCTCACACAGTAGCAGGTACATGGTGATTATGTAGTATCAGGTGTTCTGATAGGTATATTGTTTTTATTTTCTGATCACCCTTGTAGAGGGTGGAATAGTATATTAGTTTTTTTGTTTTTTGTTTTACTACCGTTTATGAACTCGCCTACTCTACATTTATAGGCTTGTACATAGTTTGTAGTTGTCTGTTATCTACTGAGAGTGGTCCGGATTACCCCCTTGGGGCAGCCAGGTTTGACCTATCACATGCCCTTCTGCCGATTTTCCCCAGGGTGTTTTCAGGGTCTCCCTTTTTTTTACATAAATATTTTTGTATGTTTTCAGATCGGGAGTCTCTGTTTAATGTTGTATATTATACACTCTGTTCGCGAACCAGTAGATGAAGTGTCAGTTAGCCATGAACAATAAATGACGATTCAGAGTTAATCGACTTCCGGATAATTATACTCGTGTAATGACTGATACAGTACACAATCACACTGCCCTGCTAAGCCAATGTTCTTTGCTAATTAGATAAAAGGCTTAAAAATATATATTATTGCGGGGAGGATTCTACCGAGAAAACACTGTTTGCCAAAAAGGCGAATAGCGTTGATGATTCGCCAACAATTCAGTCCAAAATGGAATGATTTGATTGATGACTTTTTTTTCCTCACGGCGGATGATCTTCAAATAATGTTAACATTGTATATTACACACAGGCATACACACACTGGGACCTTGGTATTTTGTTTCATTCCGTTTCTTAAATGATTTGACCATATTAATTATGCCCCCCCCTCAGAACCACCACCTCGCGCATAAAACACCCGACACTGTCCATGCTAATATTATCCTAAGATAAGGTTGGTTGGTTATCGGAGTTTTACATCCTGGCAACATCATGACGGGTACTGACTTGTGACAGTGTGCACTCATAGCAACTTTATAGTGCTGTCCCACTAGGAAATCAGGCCGCCAGCACCATGACCGGATATCCTACTATCACATTATCCTGACACTGAGCTAAGCAGTGCTTCCCTTGTCCTATTAATGCCTAGCACCAGGCTAGTAAGTGACAAGTATCAATTTTGTAAGTCATTAAAGTACTCATTGAACTAAGCTCTCTTTCAATAGCAACATTTGACATTCACCAATGTTGAGTGCCCAGCCATGTGGGTATCCCAGGGAATGAGAGAGCAGATCAAGCGGCCACTCAAGCCCTGACTGCTCCTTTGGAACATTGTCATATTCCCCACTCTGATCTGAAACCTACCATTCAAAAATACCTCTGGAACCTATGGCAGATCGAATGGGATGAACACCCAAACACCAAACTGCATAGAATTACCCCGTCCGTGAACGGACTGCCGGAGAGTCGCCTGGAAGGGCAACACAACCAGGTTGTTTTAACAAGATGCCATATTGGCCACTCGTGGCTAACACACATTTTTCTGCTCAAGGGGGACCCTCCCCCTGAATGTATTGGATGTTGTTTTTTGGGGGGGGGTTTTCTTGAAGATTTATACTGCCTATCATGGATAAGTCTGAAGACTTGTTTTCACAATTAGACAGTTTGTTGATAGAAAGCCCGAGCCTACGCTTTAACCAACACAAGGGATTTTTAACCTCCCACACCACATAGACATGGTATGAGAGCAACTGGCCTTTGATGACGCTGTAAGTTAGTTATACACAGCGGTGGAAATCCAAATTGGCAGAGGTAGGGGCACAGGGAAACGGACCGCTGACCTTCAGATTAGGAGTCCAACCTAGAAAAAAATCAGACACTCTAACCACTCCGCCACAGAGATGGCAGTCCCCACTGACATTAAAACACACTTTATTAAACTGTGTGGAATTCATGGCCCTGCACCAACAATTGTACACTGCAAACAGCATGCATGACCTTTTTACTAAAGTAAAACAAGAAAACACTTTATCCTTTTTGAGGGCAGCTGGTTTATACCACCTCATATAGCTTTTTAAACAAATTTCATCAGTGAATAATACTATCATCTAGAATTTTATTTAGCTTGACCAGAAATTATATGATTGTGAGTTTAAAAAAAATTCATGAGTGTCTATTGACACAACATTGATTGTATGCTTTTACATGTAAAAGCGATGGTTTGAACACAAGCAAACATTTCTCGCCGTGAATATAGCCTATGCTGCCGACATGGCGTAAAGCAACCACCAATCAATCAATGTAAGTCATTGGTTTGACTCGACCGGGAATTGAACTCTCGATCTCCAGCACAGAAATCCTCCACTCTACCAAATCGGCCACCGGCGCCTGGTGCTAATAAGGTTAATGTTGTATATTGTACTCACACACGCACAAACACACAGAAATCCAGCTGTTTGATATAATTCAGTGTGTGTCTTTTTCTGTTTCTCATGTGTTTGTATATGAGCAATTTGGTGGAGCGATCGTGTAATGATAAGTTATTTGTGCAGTGGACCCCCACCCAGATCCCGCTCCTGACCCCGACCATGATCTCCCCCCAAACACAAACAACCGGACTGAGGTGTTTGGTGTTTGTTCTCCATGTAATTACGCCACCTGACTGATATCGATGACTGGTTCGGCGACAACCCGAGGCCATGTCAAATTTAATCCCTGATCGTCTGATCTGCGCATGCGCCGGTCTTGGACGCCGGGGTAGCGGTGTGTAGGGTGCGCGTGCATTTTAACAAACAAACCATCGCTTTTACATGCCAATAGACACTCATTAAATTAGAAAGCTCACAATCATATATTTGTGGCCAAGGGAAACAAATTCCCATAGAAAAAGAAAAGTTTCATTAATAATTGATAGAATATATTTAGTAAACTATATGAGGTCGTACAGTCCAACTGCCCTTAAAAAGGCTAACATGTTTTCTGGGGTGGGAAGTGGGTGGGGGGTGGACTAATTGTGGGTGTAATCTCCCGGCCTTCCTAGGAAGAATCATATAATTTCTTCATATCACACCAGATGCGATAGCTGATTAGGTAGAGTGCAGGCGTCCTGTGTGGAAGGTTGTGAGTTCTAATCCCAGCCGAGTCAAACCAATGAGTTATAACATTGATACTTGTCGCTACCTAACCTGGTGCTCGGTACTAATAGGATAGGACAAGAACTAGTTAGCACAGTATCAGGATAGTGTGAATATCAGGTCATGGTGCTGGTGGCTTGGTTTCCTCGTGGGGCAGCACTATAAAGTCGCCATGAGTTCACTCTGTCACAAGTTGGTACCCATCCTAATATGACCCTAGATGTTTCTTTGACATAAAACAACAACAAACAAAACATATCACATCAGTTAATTAAGAAGCGCAAATTTCGAACGCGGAAAATTGGTCTTCATCCTTCCACTACTCCTTGCCATATCCTAGTAATAGGCCTACTGAACACCAGGCTCGGAGCATTACTAGGATAGGACACATACTGGTTTGCTCAGTATCGGACACATACTGGTTTGCTCAGTAGGATATCAGGTTATGGTGCTGGCAGCTTGATCTCCCAATGGGATAGCACTATAAAGTCACAATTAGAGGGCATTGTCACAAGTCGGTACCCGTCCTGATATGACCTTAGATGTGCTATGACATAAAACAACAACAACAACAAACAAATCACATCAGTTAATAAAGCAGAGGAACTTTCGATCGCAGAAAATTTGTCTTCTCTCATTCCACTGTTCCTTGCCCTATCCTATTAATACTAAACACCAGGATCGGGCATTACTAGGATAGGACAAGGACTTGTTTGCACAGTATCAGGATAATGTGACTGAGTGGGAAATCGGACCATGGTGCCGGTGGTCTAGTTTCCCAGTGGGGCAGCACTATAAAGTTGCCACGAGTGCGCATTGTCACAAGTCAGTACCTATCATGATATGACCTTAGATGTTGCCAGGACGTAAAGCTCCAACAACCAGCCAATATCAGCAGAGGAAATTTCGAGCGCGGAATATTGGTCTTCTTCATTCCACTGCTCCTTGCCCCTATCCTAGTAATACTGAACGCCAGGCTCGGCTGTGTTCGCTGGTTTTGTCGAGGACGTTTGACTGGCAACAGTAAACTGTCGTCTGCCCTCCTGTAAAATATTCCGATAATGATGCATTGGTGGGGGAATGCAAATGTTCTATTTGTGAAACAGGTATACATGGCCAGGTGCATAGATGTGTTTATGTAGTTGCTGGTGGTGGTTGATTGATAGGTCAATAGACATTGTGGTGCTCGTAAGATAGTGTGTAAGGGGCACTCAGAGCCCTATACATTACCCCCTCCCCCCTCTGCTAGTCAGGATCACCACACGCATGCTCAAGGCAGGTGGTGGCCAGGGGAGCCACACAGCTTGGTGGTGGTGGGCAGATCACTGTAACCATGGGGACTGGAAATGCTTGTTTCTCATTGGAGGAGCTAGAAATGCTTGTTTCTCATTGGGAGAATGGGGTGAGGTGATACGCTATACTGGATCCATGTACCATATAAATAATAAACCTGAGGGCTTGACTCTCTCTCATCTTTCACCCTTTATACTCTTTCTTTCTCTTTGCCTGTATTGATTTCACTATATAGCCCACCTACACAACCACAGATTCGAGCCATGGACTTTACACTCCGATGCACCAGACGGGATGGCCAAATGAGTTAGAGCGTCCGTCTCCCGTGTTGGTAGACCATGGTATCGTGGGTTCGAACCCTGGTCGATTCAAACCAATGACTTAAAAATTGATACTTGTCGCTTCCTAGCCAGGCACTTGGCATTATTAGGTTAGGGCATGGACTGGTTGGCTCAGTGTCAGGATAATGTGACTGAGTGGGATATCAGGTCATGGTGCTGGCAGCCTGGTCTCCCAGTGGGGCAGCACTATAAATCGCCATGAGTGCGCACTGTCACAAGTCGGTACCCGTCCCGATATCACCTTAGATGTTACTAGGGTGTAAAACAACAACAAACAAACAAACAAGCCCTCCGATGCCGGGGAACCTGTTGTCCTAAGAAGTAACCTGGGGTGTTCATTTCAAAACTGAGCCGTGCGCAGTTCGAGCGTTTCTTGTGACAGTGTTAACGGGTGGTAACCACGATCCATGCGGATGGAAATAACCTCCTATTAAATCGACACTTACAAATTCCCGCCAAGCCCTGCTCGTACCTGATTGATTGATTGATTGATTGATTGGTGGTTGCTTTACGCCGTGTCGGCAGCATAGGCCATATTCACGGCGAGAAATGTTTGTTTTTTGTTCAAACCATCGCTTTTACATGTAAAAGCAGACAATCAATTATGTGCCAATAGACACTCATTAAATTAGAAAGCTCACAATCATATATTTGTGGTCAAGGGAAACAAATTCCCATAGAAAAAGAAAAGTTTTATTAATAATTGATAGAATCTATTTAGTAAACTATATGAGGTGGTACAGTCCAGCTGCCCTCAAAAAGGCTAAAATGTTTTCCTGTTTTACCTTAGTAAAAAGGTCATGCATACTGTCTGCAGTATAGAACTGTTGGCGCAGGGCCAAAAAATCAACGCAACTTAGTAAAATGTGTTTGAGTGTCAGCGGGGACTGACACCCAATACATTCAGGGGGAGGTTCCCCCTTGAGCAGAAAAGCATTTGTACCTTGCAACCGGGTGGGATGGCCTCATGAGTTGAGCACCCGCTTTGTGTGTTGCAGGTCATGGGATATGGGTAGCGAGTTTAAGCGCCCCAAGCGAGTTAAACCTGCCGACTTCAAAATGTATACTTGTCGCTACCTAACCTGATGCTCAGCATTACTGGGATGTATGTACTAAGGAGAAGTTGAATGAGGAAAACCAATTGTCTGTGATTAAAATTTACCCTGCTTAATAAACCACGGATGACGATTTGTTTATGATTTCACAGATTTCCGAGATTTTGAGAAATTTTCCATTTGTGTTATTTCTTCTTTAATTTTAAAATTAACAACAACAAAACAATCTACATATACTATGATATTCTATGAATCTTCTCCAGCTATTATTTAAATACTACCAAATTACAGGAATATTATACATATTCAGCCATGACCCTCAGTGTACTGAGTGGGTTTTGATTTAAAAACACGAAAATTCTCTGATAGGCTTAGCACCGTCAGGGAATCGTGGACAAATCAAGGAAGTATCAATTTTGTAAGTCATTGGATGACTCGACCGGGAATTGAACTCCTGACCATCCACACGGGAGGCCTGCGCTCTATCCGTTGTGAGACAATGATAGACCACCTCATATGGCACTGAAAACAACCCCGTTCAGCGTTGGCGGTGTAATACTAATAGATTCCTGCACCTATGGATGTGCATCTGCAGGGTTGCCAACCCTTAAGTGCCTGTCACACCTTACCGGATTGAGTACCGGACACAACCTGACAAAGAATTTTCTAGTCTGGTAGTGTTCGGTATCAAAATTTACCGAAATATGTCGAAATGCTGCACTATCGGGTCAAAGGCCGCTGGATGAAACGGATGATAAACGGATAAAGGAACATACATTAACGAATAGCCACCGGACAATAGATAACCGGACGATAACCGGATGACAACCGAATGTCAAACGGACGGACCGAACATCAACCGGACACGTACCGGACTGTTCATGGACACGCCAAAAACATATTAAAAAAACCGACGGACCGAATTCCCGCAAAACTGTCAATGGACTCTGCAGGAAGCAAACCGAAGACGTAACGGATGGGTACCGGACATGAACCGGACAAAACGGACTAAACGGACTTAAAACAGACACCAACCATACAGGTCAGTCCGGCGGAGTCCAGTACAAGTTTTGTGCATGTTCAAAACTTGCCACCGTACACACCGGAAACCACCGGACAGAGAACGGACACGCCGGATGCGTACCGTATATAAACCAGACATTGACGTATTTCACCAGACAGTGTCCGTTTTCTATCTGGTACCCCAATCCAGTAAGGTGTGACTGAGCCTTTACTGTTTCGTCGTAAGGTGTACAATATATTATGTCCCCGTCATCACCTTGCGCTGATCTTCCTAGTTTTGTTGTTTTTGTTTTTTTTTGTCTTTTTTGTTCAATTTTTTTTAATTCCAGTTAAATAATATAATTTTTTTAGCACAGTGGCTGAATTTCCCAATGTTGGTGACCCTGCAATATCATTAAATCTTGTGGATTATTGTGTCCAAAATGCACCACAGAGCATCTAAGATTTTCCAACTCAAAAGTAGCGGGTAAATATGAAGACGTACATAAAGAATATATTGTGCTTCTTAAATTAAGAATTGACTAGCTCAGTTAATTAACCCAGCATGTCGAAATTCTTTGCCAGCTTTTCTAATGGGTTGGTTTTCACCCCTGTACTGTAAGTACGGGGTGAATCTTTTATCTTGGGTGTTGGTAGTCTGTGCCTTACAATGCTGACAACGCTCCATAAAGAGGGTGTGTGTTGGGAGTATGGGTGGTGGGTGGTGTGTGGGGTTGTGTGGGGCGTGGGGATGGAGAGTGCTCCAAGTGGTGTGGGGTGGTATATGGTGGCAGGCTGTGCGTATTATTATATGTAGTATATAGTGGCAGGGGCTTTGGTGGTTGAGGTTATTTTGCTGTTCATATATATATACATATATAACTACATACATACATATACATATATATGTGTATATATGTTCATATATATATGTAACTAAATATATGCATATATATATATATATATTTTACCTCGGTATACAGCCTCAGGCTAGCCTCAGGGTAGGGAGAGGGAAGCACATCCGGTCCAGTAATTAGCATAAACAACTCATGACCGGAGGACGCTCGTGGAGTTGCTCCAGCATGATTTATCTACAACAAGCACATAACTGTAAGTAATGGAAATAACTTTGGTTGAGCTTGTTTATGATGCATATTAGCATCTAGATTTGAAAGTTCAGAACTTTCGTACGTCCAGTTTGGACTAGATTAGCATTTGAAAAATCGATACGGATAGAACAAAGGATTGCTTTGTGCATATTGAAACCATGGTTCTATCGATCCGCTTTGATATGGGTAGAGATGTTGGCGCGGTCACATCTCCTGTGGAGATTCCTTCAGACCCTAATAGAGGGTGTTGTTAGGGATGATCCTGGGTTTCTTTTATAGATTCCCCTTTTGAATGAGGCGTTTCTCCGAGTTTCGTAGCATTTTCTCCAACTTGCTGGCGCAGAAGCCGCGGGAGGGGGTAGTGTACGCGACAGAGAGATGGGAGGTCACAGAGGCCTACCCCACGTATGGTTGGTTTCGATACCTAAAAACCTACGACAATACTTAGCTTATCACGCCTGTACTGAGAACGGTGTAAATACGTTACTCAATACCACATAGATCCTCAACCCAGGTATTCCTGGCGTCACTTCGGTGTTCAGTTGAGTTGATTTCGGTTTAATAAGTACCCTTTTTTGGTTACAGAATACCGATGGCTACAAAGCGGAAAAAAACGCCGTTCGCTGCTGCGGAGGGGCGCGTGCCTACCGGCTATGATGTATCACCCGAGCTGACAGCTCCCCCGTCACCACAGCCTGGGGCCAATCTACTCTCTGATAGAGAGAGCGATGACGGGACCGTATACCCGGTAGATCTAACAGATCAGGTCAACCAGTTGGTGGAACAAAGAATGCGGCAACTACAAACGGGTAGTCTCATGGACCCGACTCGTCACCTCCCACCGATTGATTCGGATTGGGAGGACGTTTCCGACTTTGAGGAGACGGATTCCGCTGTCGAGATCCCACGTACTAAGACCAAAAAGTGGAAGCGGGCCGTGAGTTCGTCACGTGACGAGTTAACCAAGGCCACGAAGGGTAAGAAGGCCAAGAAGCCCAAGAAGAAGAGCAAGAAGAAGAAATACTCATCTTCGGACTCTTCTTCCGACTCGTCAAGCACAGAGTCGGACTCTGACACCGAACGAGCTGGTCTCTATGCGAAGATCGGTGGTAAAGTCCGGAAGCGTTGCCAACTAGAAAAGGCAAAGAAGGTTAAGACCACTACCATGATGCGCGAGACCATTAAGGGTCATTTCAATACCTTTAAACCGGCCGAGGTTATGAATAAAATCACCGAACAGATTACGGGGATTAAAGGTATCCCTGACACCGTGGTCAAAGAGATGGACTCAGGCATTCACCTTAATGAGTAGAAGAAGAGGTTTGAGGCTGCCCTCTTCACTGTCCATAAGGCAGTGCTAGGAGCACTGACGACTGTCGCCCCTGTGGCGAATCGGATGCTTGGGATTTCTGTTAAGCGGATCCTAGCCCATGCAGGATGGAAAACTGTGCGATCGTTTGCAAGACATTATAACAAACGATTGGAGAAGTCGAGCACTGTAGCCCGACGGTTACTAAAAGACTAGATCTACAAGAGGTGAGAATACACTTTGCTATCGCCACTAATCTTGTCGATTAATGAGTCCCAATGTACTTTAAATTGTTATTGAATAGTTAACATGATATACAGGATAAAATGATTTTACGTAAACGTCTCCCTAGCCTGAGGCTAGCCTGAGGCTGTATACCGAGGTAAAATAGATTAGTTAGACGAATCTTACCTGGGTATAGATGATGGATAACTGTTGTTTTACCGAGGTATAAGCCTCGGATAGACGTGGGCTAGGGCCCGCCCACCACACCCTTCCACGTCTATTCGTTTGCTTATACCAAGGAAACGTCACAGTTTATTACCATTGTCATTCTTAATATTATTATTGTTTTATTTAGATCATTTATCCTGAATAAGTAGGTACAGATTGCTGGACCGGATGTGCTTCCCTCTCCCTAGCCAAGCGCCAGGTTAGGTAGTGACGAGTATCAATTTATTTATGAAGTCAATTGGTTTAACTCGGCTGGGATTCGAACCTCTGACCTTCCGCACGGGAATCCTATGCTCTACCGATTCAGCCACTGCGTTCTATATCGGTCTGTTTGTCCTCTGTTTTTTAAGTTGCGTTCTGCCGGTTATCTTTCTTTGGTAATCGTCAATCGATCGTTAGTAACAGTGGCTTCTTTGCCGGAAATGCTGAGTGACCCGTTAGTAACAATTGATTCCTGCCACCCACCTCGTGGATAATTGGACGCAAGAAATATGTGCTTCCCTGTAATATGAAGGAGGGCGGGGAGGGGGTGGGGGTGGGGGGGTCGTGCAAATGCACGTTGCTTTTGGGAGGTCCGTCGTGTGTATCTGTGTGTGGAGGGGGGTTGGTTGATGGAGTTTTATTTCCCAGCTACATCTATGGTCATATCAGGACATGTACCAACTGGTGACAGTGCGCACTCATGGCGACTTTATAGTGTGGTCCCACTGGGAAATTAGGCCGCACATTATCCTGACACTGAGCTAACCAGTCCTTGCCCTATCCATGTTGAGCGTCAGGCTAGGAAGTGACAAGTATCAATCAGTCATCGGTTTGACTCGACCGGGACCGAACTCCTGATCTCCCGCACGCGAGGCTCGCGCTCTACCGATTCACCTACCGCGCCCGGTGTGGAGGTGATGGGTGGGTGGGTGGTGGGTGGGTACGTAGTAAATTGACGCAGTAAAAGTTTAATATTTTAGTCACAAGTGGCTGCTTTGAAGTGAAGTTGCCATCAGATAAAGCTGCCAATTCAGAGACCTCCCCCCCCCTCCCCCCACCCGTTACACTCACTCACTCACTCACTCACTCACTCACTCACTCACTCACTCACTCACTCACACACTCACACACACACACACTCACACACACACTCACACACACACTCACACACACTCACACACTCACACACACGCGCATACACACACACTTCCCCTGTCCTTCTGGTCCAGTGACACATTGCGTGTTATGTTTCGCTTGGAGAGGTTGAGGCAGGCGCATGAGTGCCGATCACATCCACCTCCCTCGCGGCACGCTGCTTTTGAAGTCTCGTCCCGGAACGTGAGGCGGCGAGAGTCGGCGTGAACCCACCTGGGGCCATATGCAGGACTCGGTGATAGTGTCGGTTGGTGTTAGCCATTAAACGCGTTTAGCTATTACCGCCCGCGCGAAGTATGTCACAACGTATGCAGGAGCGCCTAAACGGTGTGTGTTAGCTAAACATGAATCCCTTGCAGCCGGTTCCCGGCGAGCACCGCCTAATCAGTATCTAACACCGCCGGGCACCAGCCAGCACTGCGGCGGCGATTTGTTTTGTTTGCATTCGTCGATTCGACAATATGAATAATGCCGCCAATGCGGCAGTGGCGTTAATATTGGTTCGCTTTTAGGGTTAAATTGATGAAATTTCACTTATTGCGTATGGAATTCTGTTAAATATGATAGCATTGAATAGATTTGGGCCTAATACATTGCCGCCGATGCGGCGGCGTCGGTCAGTATGGATATCGACGTCGACGCGGTGGCGGCGATTTGTTTTGCTTACATTCGTCGATTCGACAATATGAATAATGCCGCCAATGCAGCGGTGGCGTTAATATCGGTTCGCTTTTAGGGTTAAATTGATCAAATTTCACTTATTGTGTATTTAATTCTGTTAAATATGATAGCATTGAATAGATTTGGGCTTAATCTAACCCTAACACCAACCTTAAACGTGCTATGAAACGGGTTTAGTGTAGCGGACCTTAAACATGCCGTGTTAGCATAACACCGCGCGTCGCATACAGACTTTTTGCCGCTAAACTGGAAATCCTGCCCTAATACCCCTGTCAAACTATGACGTAACGAGCCAACGTGAGCCTAACATGGTAATTTTTCGTCATAACGTTGGGTTACGCCATGATGACGTCAGAATGACGTTAGAATGACGTCGAGCTACGTCACATTACGTCGTGTTATGTCGAGTTACGTCAAGGTTTTGGACATGTTCAAAACTTTCGATGTAGCTCGAACGTAAGGGTTTACTTTCGCCGTACGTTCTGTTCACGTTCAGTGAACGTCAATGATGTTAAACGGACGTTATTCCAATGCTGCTCACTACGATCAACTACGTTCGACTACGTTGACCCACATTAAACCGAGTGCAAATGGCCACATGGCGTAATGGGAACGTCAGGAGAACGTCAGGAGAACGTGCATTCAACGTACGTTCAACGTCTCATGATGTAGCTAACGTCACGTAATGTTCTTCTGGCGATGGAATAACGTTCATAACGTTCCGTGAGCGTAGTGACGTTGTCCTCTCTCGTTGAATGACGGTATCACTACGCTTTACCGACGTTACGCTCTCGTCCACTACGCTGCATCCACGTTCAACTTGTGCCCAAATTTGCATACTACGCCGAGAAGTTCAACGTTCTTCACGTTCTCCTTACGCTGACGTCATTACGTCGTAGTGTGACAGGGCCATAAACGCGGTTTGGCTCGCTAACACCGCGTTCTGCATATGGCCCCGGGGGGGCGTCTAGAGGCGCGATTCTGTTAGCGGTGGTGGTGGTGGGGGGGGGGGGGGGTGTTTGGTCAATGGTCCATCGAACCCCCAATCACAAAACCGAGACGCATCAGATTAGTTATACTTATACTAGTCTCTGCTTTGTTTTGTTTGTTTGTTGTTTTACGTCCTAGCAACATCTAAGGTCATAGCAGTCTCAGTCTCAATTGTAGTCACAGACTTTGATCACAATCTTTTGTTTCACACCCCATGAGTTTCACAATTCTTTAGTTTCAAACCCCTTAGTTGTATGGTCCTTAGTTTCACACCCTTTAGTTCACACCCCTTAGTTTAACATCCCATAGTTTCGCACCCATTAGTTTCATGGTCGTTAGTTTCACACCCATTAGTTAGTTACACCCCCTTAATTTCATATCGCTTAGTTCACACCCCTTAGTTTCACACCCTTAATTGCACACCCCTTAATTCAACACCTCTTAATTCCACACCCCTTTATTTCACACCCCCTAATTTCACACCACTTAATTTCACATCCCTTAGATTCACACCCATTAGATCCACATCCTTTAGTTTCACACCCTTTAGTTTCACATCCCTTAGTTTCACACCCTTTAGTTTCACATCCCTTAGTTTCACACACATTAATTTCGCATCTTTTAGATTGACACCCATTAGATTGACACCCGCTAGATTGACACCCATTACATTGACACCCTTAGTTTAACGCCCATTAGTTTCACACCCCTTAGTATCACACCCCTTAGTATCACAACCCTTAGTTTCACACCCCTTAGTTTGACACCACTTAGTTTCACACCCCTTGGTTTCACACCCCTTAGTTTCAAACCCCTTAGATTCACACCATATAGTTTCAATCAATCAATCAATAGTTCCGTCCTCTAGTCGAGGGTTGGATGCAATGGTTCTCCACTTGTCCCGATGTTGTGCTGTTCTGATAGACTGTGAATAATTCAAGCCTGTCCACTGTGAAATATTTGTAAACCATGATGTTCTTGGTCTCCCTCTCCCTCTGCTGCCATTCACCTTCCCTTCCAACAATGTACGGTATATTGAACTCTGACGAATGATGTGGCCAAAATAAATAAGTTTCTTTGTCTGTATAGTGGCAAACAAGCTTTTCTTATTTTTAATTTTTCTGAGAACTTCTTTGTTGGTGATCTTCTTTGTCCATGATATTTTCATCATCCTTCGATAAGTCCACATCTCAAATGCTGCTAAACGTTTGTACATTTTCTTAGAGATTGTCCATGTCTCTGCCCCATACATTAGAGTAGACCACACATAACACTGAAGAATACGCTTCCTTGTTTGTATTAATATCTTACTTGATGTTAACACTCTATACATTTTGGAGAATGTTGTTCGGGCTATTGTTATCCTTCTTTTAATTTCTTCCTCACATCTCCCATCATTTGTAATCTTTTGTCCGAGATATATGAATTCGGATACTTGTTCTATGTTTGTGCCATCTATGGTTATATTGACATTTGGTTTATCTGTCTTTTTACTTATAACCATTGTTTTGGTCTTCCTGGCATTCATCTTCATGTTGAATAGTATTCCAGCTTTATTGATTCTATTCACTATATCTTGTAGGTTTTTCTCACTGTCTGCTAGTATTACACTGTCATCGGCATATCTAAGATTGTTGACATTCATGCCACCTATTGTCACTCCCTTGCAATCTTCAATGTGTCTGAAAATCATCTCTGTGTACAGGTTAAATAGACATGGTGACAATACACACCCCTGTCGAACTCCTCGTTTAATCATAACTTCATCCGATAGGCCCTGCTCCATTTTTATAAATGCACGTTGTGTCCAGTATAAGTTCACAATTAGTTTAATGTCTTTGCCATTGACACCAATATCTTGTAAACATTTGATTAACAGTTCATGATTGACTCGGTCGAAGGCCTTCTCATAGTCAATAAAGCAGGCATAAACATCCTGGTTCACTTCACAATAACGTTCACAAATCATTCTCATATTGAAAATCCCTCCACGTGTACCTCTTCCAGATATAAACCCACTTTGTACGTTACTGATTTGTTTCACATCCCTTAAATTCACACCCTTTAGTTTCACAGCCTTATTTTCACAACCCTTAATTTCACACCCCTTAGTTTCACACCCCTTAGTGTCATTGCCCTTAGTTTCACACCCATTAGTTTCACAACCCTTAGTTTCATACCCTTTAATTTCACACTTATTCCCAGTTCCCTTCTCAGGTGGGCTTCGTTAAGACTAATAATAATAATAATAAGAGTTTGGCTCCAGCTTACTAACTATGTTAAAGCCCAAAGTTAAAGCCGCCTATCTAACTGGAATCGTGTATTAAATATTAAAACCTGTCTAATCCGGACACCGCTGTGCTCGCCTCACATCTTGAACCTCATCTGTTCTCATTAACTTATTTAATTTTTACACCCATCAAAGAAATCCAAATGAGTAGAAGGTACCGCGAAACTGACGACATAACGTGGCAAATATAAATAATTTGTCAAAGAAATACTGCCGGTATAATGTATACTTGATTTTCGTGAGCTTTCAAAGTAACATATAGGTTTGATTGAATATGGGTTGGTTTATTTTGTTTGAATGAATAATTATGAATTTTAAACAAGGGTTGATTGATTGCACTTGAGCTGAGTTACTCTTTGAGTTGCTTTATGAATAGGTCAAGCAGCTCAGTTCGAAAAGCAATCGATATTTCCTGACTGACACGGCGGAAACTTTGGTAATTATGGGTTAGATGTTATCGTTCCCCACCTGCTGTTCCCTGGCTGCCATTTAGGATAATGCTTTGAAATTGAAATTAATGGAGCTTTCTACAAAGCGCATTCGTAAGGAGTCCGGGCCTTAGGGGTGGCATAACTTAAATATGCATAATCCGATTAAAATATCCATTTTTAGATGTCTACACACTTCACCATCTCCATCATCATCAGCATCATCATCACCAATCCCTTAACTGCAAGGTGTAATATGTTGCAGCTCGGCTGTCTGAGCCCCACCATACCACTTACTCTTCCCAGGTGCGTTCTGACAACTGTCTGTCAGTTCACACCTGATGCCCCTCTCCAACAAACTCATAAGAAAGAAAGGGAAGACAAGTCGCGCAAGATTGAACTTCTGTTCACCAACTAGTGACCTATCACCCTCACTCCTTACCTCCTGTCCACACAGATCCTCATTATTCTCTTTAGTATGTATAGGAATCAGTGCCTACAGCCCATTGAACCGGAGTCCCATGGTTGTTGCACACAGCTCAGTGCCCTTTGAATAGCTCTGCCAGTTTGTATATGGAAAGTGGAGCCTCAGACAGAGTGTCTGGGTTCCTGGCCAAAAGAAGAGTGTGTTCCCTTCAAGAGTCCATCAAGAAGTCTCTAGAATAATCTATATCTAAGTGAGGTCTGTGGGTCCGGTGGTGTAAGGGGTGCAGGTGACTGGGCCTCCCACAGCCAGCCAATCAGACACCCTCTACAGCCTGGAGGGCAACACCCTAATAGGGGCAGCTGTCACTCAACCCCAGCTGCAGGTGGTGTCCATAATGTATGCAGTATGGCTGGGTGTGCTTGCCCATCGGCCCTGTGGTAACAGGTAGTTGCAGAGTTACAATAAATATATATAGTACAAATGTCCTTCTCCTCCACTTGCACTCTTACTGGTGCATAGAGGGAACATTTCACCAAACATTAACTGTCTCTTTACATAGGAACATCTTATCATAATCTCGGGCACTATGTGTTATCATATTTTCCACGCAATCTCATATGTCACACAGCGAGTGCGGCACCCATTGATTCTCTGTTACATAACCCTGGTCCCCACTCCGTCGCCTGAGAATAGTAATGCTCTCTGCCAATATATAATTCCGAACCGAAAATCTGTATATTTTTACAAAGGGTTGTCGGGGTACCACAAATGACTTTGCATCCAGTTTTTCTCAATTTTCCACTTCTCCCTTGTGACATGCCTAATTACCTGCCTTCCCATTCCTTCATGTTGTCTTCCAACCTCTTCCTTTGAATATAAAGATCAATGTGCTCTCGAGACGTCGTTAAATAAAAAACATGCTTTCCTTTTTCCTATCTCTTGCTTTGTCCGCCTTGTCTTCTTCCTCCTTTGAATGTGCTTCGCAAAATGGTTTTGGCTGGCTAGACCTAATGAACAGGAAGTATGACCATACCACTGCGGTTTGCATCTTTTTACGATCATTAGCACATCTTTGTATGGTACCATAACGAGGAAGTTTGTGCCAAGATCCAGCATGCACAATATATAGATAGATATATACAAAAACAAACAAACTTCATATATAGTTGATCTAACATAAGTACACATGAGAATCTCTCATAAATCACTATGCAAAGGTTTGAGATTCCGTTAGCGGTGTCCATTCATGCTGGGAAATGTTGCTGTCGGCAACAAATGTGTGGTACATGGCCTATGCCATTTCACTCACAAATATGATATTCCCTCAGCAGCTTGGCATATAGATTGTCGACAGTTGCCCGGCTCAGGCCTCCTACACACCCTCACACTCACACACACACAAACCCTCACACACACACACGCAACACCCCGCAGTTAATATACTGCTGGCCGGATATCCGACTGTTGTTGAATGATTTGGATAGTTCGGGGCCGCGCCCCTAGGTGGCGGGGAATGTGCCCGGCGAGTGCCAGTGTTATTAGTCCGGTACCGGCCGGGGACCAGCCTTGTCGGCGTGCCCTGGCCGACAGATCAATAAGATATAGCTGTCAACTGTTTGGTTTTGGGATGTTTTTTTAACCCCCACCCATCCACCCTTTTTTCCCCCCACTTGAGGTTTGATTCAATAATGGTTTGAGTTTGAAATTGTATCAAATTGTTCTCTGTGGCAGAGTGGTTAGAGTCTTTGACTTTTTCTGGAGGTCGGACTCCTAATCTGAAGGTCGGTGGTTCGATTCCCTGTGCCCCCAACTCTGCCAATTTGGATTTCCACTGCTGTGTATAACTTACAGCGTCATCAAAGGCTGGTTGCTCTTATACCATGTCTATGTGGTGTGGGAGGTTAAAAATCCCTTGGGTCAGTAAAAATGTAGGCTCAGGCTTTCTATCAACAAACTGTCTAATGGTGAAAACAAGTTTATTCAGACTTATCCATGATAGGCAGTATAAATCTTCAAGAAAAAAAATTAATTATCCTAACGCTACCACCCAGTTGTGGCTGGAATATTGCACTTGACTGTCCGATGTCTATTTGAATTGAATTATTGTGTTGGTTTTGGAGGGGATGGGGAGGGGGGAATCATTTCTACAGACCAGACCGGATGGCCGAATGACTCGACCACGGGTTCGAACTCTGGTTGAGTCAAACCAATGACTTACAAATTGATGCTTGTCGTTTCCTACATATACACTCGTCATAATTAGGATAGGCCAGGGACGGGTTGCCTCAGTGTCAGGATAATGTGCCTGAGTGGGATATCATGTCATGGTGCTGGGGACCTGGTCTCCCAGGGGGGAAAGCACAATAAATACACACAAAAAACAACCCCAGTCTTCATTGCTTTAGCACTGCCACAAAATCATGGACATTTTACCGGAAGTCAGATTATGACCTCTTTTTTTTTTTGTTCTTGGCATAATTTGTCATTTGTCAGATATTTAAAAACTAAATCCAAAAGAAATTATCCATCAATCACAGAAGCTTTACAAATGTGAAACCATGGCTCCTAACATGCCATAGTTTCGGTTCAGTGGCGCCGTTGGATTGAACATTCACTTCTCTCTCCCTGCACCACGCCCGGACCAGATGGGGTGGTCAAATGAGTTGAGCGTCCATCTCCCGTTTTGGTAGATCCTAGGATTAGAACCCACAGGTGCTCGTCATTAATAGGATAGGGCAAGGACTACTTTGTTCAATGTCAGGATAATGTGACCGAGTGGGATATTGGGGCATGGTGCTGGTGGCCTGGTCTCCAAGTGGAGCAGCACTATAAAGTTGCCATGAGTGTGCATTGTCACAAGTCAGTACCCATTCTGATAACCTTAGATATTGCAAGGACGTAAAACCCCAACAACCCCCCCCCCCCCACGCCACGTAACCTCCCCCCCCCCCCCAACCAGCTCCCTATTCTCTGGCCCCACTCTTGGGATCCTCACTCTCACATACCCTGTATATGATCAACCAACGCATGTCACAGAACTTGTTTGTTGGGGCTTTCCCTCCTAGAAACATCTACGGTCATATCAGGTTGGGTACCAACTTGTGACAGCGCACACTCATAGAAACCAGCTACCAACAGCATGGCCTAATATCCCACTTGGTCATATTTTCCTGGTACTGAACAAACCAGTCCTTTGCCCTATCCTATTAATGCCTCAAGCTCGGTAGCGACAACTATGCATTTTTTAAAGTCATTGATTTGACTCGGTCGCTGATCAAACCATGACCTTTCGCACAGGAAACCGGGCAGCGTTCTTACCCATTCGGCCGACAAAAGTTTAGTTCAATGTTGTTGGTTTGGGGAATTGAGCCCTCTTCTCTGGCTATCCATTAATAACATCTCTCCCCTGCTGTCGTGTGTGGGTGTTGTGTGGGTGTTGTGTGTAGGTGTGTGGGTAGGTAGGTGGGTGGGTGGGTGGTGGGGTTGATGTGGCTTGTACTGCTGGCAGCTACACTAGCACCCTCTGGGATTTTCTGCAGAACCCGGTGGGTTGTTTTGCTCCTGTTACAGATTGCTATGTGGCACACTGTTCAACACAGCAGTGCCCCAGTTCTGTGTCAATCCGTATGGCCTTCCCACTAGAGACACGTGACACTGAGCTCATTGCTGTGATTAATCAGCCCGTGTGGGAAATGCAATCTCAGTAAACATTTTGTTTGGGTATTTTTTTATATATAATTTTGTTTAGTGATCGTTTGTTTATTCCGCTAATAACGGTTAAGTGCATGCACTTGTTTTCGCCGCTTTGCAGTAGTAGTCATAATCCATATGGATTGATTTCCTTTATCAATAATTTCTGTAAACTTGTTTTTGGTGTAAAATCATGGAGTTCCCAATTTCAAAATCATTTTGGTTTTCGTCTATTTTTGTACATAGTCAACATTTGTTTGACGTCCAATAGCCGATGATGAAAGTCAATGTGCTCTAGAGGCATAATTAAATAGAACAAGCTTTAGTCAACATTTGTAATACCTTGTGCCCTAGATAAAGGATTCACCCGGTACTCGCAGTACACGGGTGAACGACAACGTAGTCTAAATACAGGCGAAAATAGCTTTAGTATGGAACAGAGAGTAGAATGCCTGCCTCCAGCATCAAATGGATACTTCTATAGGCACAGAGTTGGTGAAATGGGAGAGAATACAAAAAGACAAGATGGCGGCTGCAGAACGCCGTCGATTTCACTTTTAAATCTTATTAAACCAGATATTATATTATATTTTTCAACTCAAAGGTAGCGGGCTATCAATAAGTCATATGTAAAGAATAATTGTTGCTTCTTAGATTGTGAAATTAGGCTCTCAATTCTTTGACCCGCATTTTCAACAGCTTTTACATAGGGTTGGTTTGCACCCCTACTGCAGCAGTACGGGGTGAATCTTGTATCTACTTGTGCCGATGTGATTAGTGTTTTAATGTAGAGATATTATGTTAGTTTTGTCACACCTTTTAAGTTTAGATTTGTCCATAATTTTACAGATTTCAGGTACTCCATTTTCTTTGTAGTTTTCAGCTCATTTTGTTTTAGAAATACCTCTCATTATTTCAAATGCACATCTAGCCTGGCACTTACGTAATCGGTAGTTGTTTGGCATGGTGTCTTCTACTGGTTTGTGTCACTTCGCCAAACACCCAAAATGCCGCAGGATATGCAGAGGACTAAAGCAGGGGTGGAGATGAATGAATGATTGATTGATTGATTAATTGATTGAATGGTGGTGGCTTAGCACGGTGTCTGCAGTAAAGGTCATATTCATGGCAAAAGGTTAGTAGAATTCATTCTGCGTATTTAGTTTCTTGAAAACAATGTGTCTGTCACATTTATATGTTTACAATGTTGATGAAATTCGGTAATTTTGCAATTTGTGTCAAATGACAGGAAAGATTATCTCGGACGCAATAGGAAGATCCAAGTTCAAATTTAATGGTGTCATATTTTAATCGAGGTGATACGGTGCAGATGTAGTCAGGAATGTTAAAATGTCTTCTTATTTTGCTCTTGTTTGCTGTTTGTATCATAAATCGTTGGTGCAAGGCCATGACATCAAAACAGTTTTGTAAAACTGTGTTTGGCTGTCAATCAAACTTTACACCATACATTATGGGGAGGTTTTCCTTCAGAAAAAGGGAAACATCAGCAATCATGAGGTATTTATTACAGTGAGGAAGAACCCTCAAGTCTTACATGGCTGAGGGTCATAAAGATAGCAGTGACATAAGGTAATCAAGAATGATTGATTGGTGGTTGCTTTATGCCTTGTCGGCAGCATAGGCCATATTCACGGCGAGAAATGTTTGTTTTTGTTCAAATCATCGCTTTTATAATCAATTTTGTGCCAATAGACACTCATGAATTTTTAAAGCTCACAATCATATTAAGGTAATCAAGTATAAGGAAACCAAATAATAATGGCACTAAATAAATCTACTGTTTTTCGTTAAATATATTTGGTTGATCTTTATCATCTACTTTGGTGAATCTAGAGTGGAGTAAATTTGATTATAAATGGCTGACTTTGGAAGTATTTTAGATGCATGGAAAATAAATTTGATCTGTGCAAGGAAATACTGAAATCATTTGCTTGGTTTACTTCATATTTTGTAATATAGCAACATAACGCAGGAGCAATACACTAAGGTACACTGGCACCCACCAGACACTGGATGTTGTCAGTGTGTTAATCATGGCAGAGTAGTGCAGGACCACTAGAAGTTACACTGGCACCCATGTGGCTTTATGTCCCCAACTTTGTACATAACTTCCAGCAGTACAGTACAACCGGGTTAAACCAAGCTCGCATAAACCAAACGATCAGTTAATCCAAACTTTTTTTGGCGGCCCGTCCAACTACTACCATTTATCATATAAAAAAAGTTGGTAAAACCAAAGTCGGTTAATCCAAATTATCGGTTAATCCAGACAGAATTGTCAGGCCCCAGGCCACTTCCGGTATGGTTAAACCAAACTTTCATGTGATTATAAGGTCATTTGAAACCCCACCAACTTTTTTATATGATAAATGGTAGTACTTTGCCAGGTCACAGAAAAATGTTTGGATTAACCAATCGTTTGGTTTAACCGAGCTTGGTTTAACGGGGTTATACTATATATTCATTGTATATATTACATTCAAAACGCAACCACATTTTTGCCAAAGCCAAGTCAAAGTCTAAGCCAAAGCTTGGTTAAACCAATGATCGGTTAATCCAAACAAATTTCTAGGGTACCTTCAAGTTTTGTTTAACAGGGTTATACTGTAATGGGTTC
Source organism: Branchipolynoe longqiensis (assembly GCA_030323885.1). NCBI lineage: Eukaryota > Metazoa > Annelida > Polychaeta > Phyllodocida > Polynoidae > Branchipolynoe > Branchipolynoe longqiensis. Next base: position 85,775,982 of record CM059189.1, read on the forward strand.
TATTAAAGTTGCATAGTCTGAAGGTTTTGAGTTTCTGTAATATTTCTAAGATAAATATATTAAACTGATCGTTATAGTCTACACATACGTCAGTTTGAAGTAACTTATTTTAAATTACTAAGTTTTGAGAAATTTGAAGTGCAAATGTGTCAAATTAGTTTTGACACGCATGCCAAAGCTCTGGCGCCATAGACTTCAACAGTAACAGGTTTGAGTAAATTGTCTCAGTATGCCCTTCTATTTGGCAACAAATGTCTACCAAGTGCATCGATATCTAAGTTAGATATCTAGAATCAAATCTAGATAATTGTTTCGGTTTTACCAACTGTATGCTTCCTCAGACTATGCAGCTTTAAATCAACTTAATATACCTTCTATGAGGCAGTTCATGGATTCTATTAAATCAACGTAATAAACCTTCTATGCAGCAGTTCATGTATTCTATTAAATCAACTTAATAAACCTTCTATGCAGCAGTTCGTTGATTTAATTAAATCAACTTGATAAACCTTCTATGCAGCAGTTCGTGGATTCTATTAAATCAACTTAATAAACCTTCTATACAGCAATTCTATTAAATCAACTTAATAAACCTTCTATGCAGCAGTTCGTTGATTTAATTAAATCAACTTAATAAACCTTCTATACAGCAGTTCGTGGATTCTATTAAATCAACTTGATAACCCTTCTATGCAGCAGTTCATGGATTCTATTAAATCAACTTAATAACCCTTCTATGCAGCAGTTCATGGATTCTATTAAATCAACTTAATAAACCTTCTATGCAGCAGTTCATTGATTTAATTAAATCAACTTGATATACCTTCTATGCAGCAGTTCGTGGATTCTATTAAATCAACTTGATAAACTTTCTATGCAGCAGTTCATTGATTTAATTAAATCAACGTAATAAACCTATGCAGCAGTTCGTGGATTCTATTAAATCAACTTAATAACCCTTCTATGCAGCCGTTCATGCTTAATGAGCGTGCTGGTATCTAAGTGTTATATGTAGGATCAATCCTAAGCAAGTGTTTTGGTTTAGCAAAGTTTACGCTTCATCAGATTATTATGCAACTCAAAAAAACAATCGTGTAAAATTGTGAACAATATTTGGCAATATGATAGGTTGTAGTAGCAACTTGGCAGTCTCAGTGCAATTAGTTAATTTACCAAAATTAGCTGAACAGCTTATAACTTGATGTAATGGTTTTAAGATATAAAAAAAAGACTAGTTGCAATGCCAAGTTTTGTTATGACTTAGTATTAGATAAGTTTCATAACGTACACTAAGGAACATTTAAAAAGTATTTATATCTTACCCCCCACAAAAGAATGAGAAACTGGGAATCAATTTCCAAATTGATTAGCAATTGTCGCTAATCTGAAATTGCCCAAATTCTCCTTCGCTAGAGCATTCGCAGAACCATTACTGATACCGCGTTTGAAGGGAATCAATGTTCACATAAGTAGAAAAGGGAGGCTGTGGCAGGAAGTAGGGGAATGGTTGGTTGGTTGTTTTATATCCTGGCAACATCTAAGGTCATCAGGACGGGTACCGACTTGTGACAGTGCATATTCATATCGACTTTATAGTGCTGCCCCACTGGGAGACTAGGCCGCCAGCACCATGAACTGATATCCCACTCAGTCACATTATCCTGACACTGAGCCGAGCAGTCCTTGCCCTATCCTAATAATGCCGATCGCCTGGCTAGGAAGCAACAAGTATCAATATTTATGTCATAGTTTTGATTCGACCACGGTTCGAGCCCATGGGTTCGAATCCCACGATCTACCAAAACGGCAAACGGACGCTCAACTCATTCGCCATCCCGTCTGGTCAGTTGGGAATGGTGTTTGTTAATTTGGTGTTTAAATCCAGGTCGGAGAGAGTGGTAATTGGGTGTGGGAATGACTGGTTATAGAGAGGGGTGGCGAGTGATTGGTTGCTGAGAGTGTAGTGAGGCTGCTTGTTGTTTCACGAAGCTCTGCAATGTCACTCAATGAACGGACCACCGGCAGTCTTAAGACACAATGATGTCAGCCCAATCAGCTAATAGCTTGCAAAGGCAACCAATCAGAGCGTGTGTTGCATTTACTATTGTGAATACTAATGGCCATCCACCCAGAGTGTCTTTGTTTTCCACCACCACCATGGCACTGCACCACTTTTGAGCAAGACATGTTTGGCATGTCTGTGATATTAATAGGCGTAGATGCAACAATGTAGGAGTTGCAAAGAGAGAAAGGAAGTAGGTCAGTGGATGAACAAATTATGATTCAGGCGAATAATTAGTTTATAGTATCAAGACTTGCACTTGAGTAAGACATGTGTGATGGCCCATGGTCTTCCCACACTGTCACGCACTCACGGAAGAGCGCCAAGATTCAGTTTCAGTATGCTTCAACCTGGTTTATTACAAAACCTCTGGTCTCTGCGCCATCCACAGTCAACTGACCCACCCCCCTAACTCACCAGGTCCAACGTCGCCTCTATAGGTCGGTGGGGGTTGAGCTAGCCACGTGCAGTAGAGTGCAGCCCAGTCAGGGTCTGCCCGGTGGCTAGCCTGCTGCCACCTAGCGCAGTTCAGTGTAACTGCGTAGGTGTGTGGCATAGTGTCTGCCGCCACCGCATGATAGTGGGGTTCATGTACAGACTACTGCACATGTTTGGCATATCTATAATAGTCGCAGAGACACTATGAGTGCTTTCTGTTGGAGTCTTTCTTTCTTTTTTCTCTTCAATCAATCAATCAATAGGACTATGATAGGCCTTGGACCTGTTAGTGTTAGCCGCTCTTAATTAATAGAAATCGAGAAAGTTCTTCAGATGTGGTGGATTGTAGCAACTGTCACTGGCTCCAAGATATACGTAATGCTTGACCAGTATGCGTCCAGTCGGGACTTGAAACAGTTCACTGACTCTGCTTCTACGACACTCTCCGGAAAGTCATTCAACAGGTCAACCACCCTAAAGCCGAAAAGTTGTGTCACAGGTCCAGTCTGGAGTACCGCTTACTCACCTTCAGGGAGTGTCCTCTGGTCCTGGTGTTGGAGTCTCTGATAAGGAGGCTGCCTGTCTTGTAGATACCATGGAGATATTTGAATACTTCAATCATATCCCCCGGGCCCATCTGTAGTACATGCTTGTGATCTTCAAATGACGCATATCTTGTTTGTAGGGTATTTCATTGAATCCATGTACAAGCTTCGTTGCCCTTCTTTGGATCTTCTCAATTGATTCAGCATCCTTCCTGTAGATGGACACTACACAACATTTCCATATTCCAAAAGTGGACATACAAGGGATGTGTACAGTCTGCACACAACATCTTTGTCTAGGTATGTGCACGATCTTCGAATGATGGCCAGTATTCCATTAGCTCTGTTGGCGGCTTCCTGGATGTGGTCGCTCAATGTCAGTTTGTTGTTCACCTTGACACCCAAGTCCTTTTCTATCATTGTTTCAGAGAGTGGAACATTATTCACACCATCGTTCATTACATAGATGTGCTTGCTGTTTTTGCCCCCGAAATGCATCACTTTGCATTTTGAAGCATCAAACTTCAGCTGCCAATCACTTGACCACTTCTACATGTTGTTGAGGTCCTTCTGCACGTCCTCTGAGGCACTACCTTTCTCCATACAGCAGAATACTTTGGTAACATCAGCAAACATTTAGACCATAGAATGTACAACTTCTGGTACGTCATTGATATATATCACAAATAAGACTGGCCCAAGCACGCTGCCCTGAGGTATTCCGCTCATCACCGTAAATGTCACCATCCTGATGGTTTGACATTTACAATGACTCGCTGTCTTCTGTGACTCAGAAAATCTTTTATCCAGTGTAGGACATCTCCTCTTATGCCATAGGCATGCAATCTTGGTGGTGTGGAACAGTGTCAAATGTTTTTTTGAAATCTAAATAAATAGCATCCAGATCTCCAAAGTCATCAATAACGCGGGTCCACTCATCCATACATGCTACTAGTTGGGCCATACAAGATCTTCTTTGCACAAAGCCATGCTGCTGTGTTGAAAGGAGGTTGTTTTCGACAAGGTGAGCCATGATAGAATCTCTTATTATTGATTCCAACAACCTACACACTCCAGCTGTTAGACTGATTGGCCTATAGTTTCCTGGATTACTTCTGTTACCCTAAAGATGTATTAAAATTGTATAATTTTTTCTTCAGATCAGATGGTGCAATATTTATGTTGGTCAGGGGGGCACGAAAGAGTCGGTCCTCAAACAATTGGTATATATGATAGGTCTTCCTGTGTGAAGACACTTGCAAATCTGGTGTTCAACGTATCAGCTTTGTTGATATGGGGGTGTTTTTGTTGGGGTGTGTTTGGTTGTTTTTGTTTTGGTTTGTGGGGTGGGTTTGGTTGTGTTGTTGTTTTTTGGTGTGCATTTTGTGTGATGGTCCCATCATCCCGCCTCAAATCTCCAACTGGAATGTGTCTTTGAGTTTACTCCTAGCATATTTATAGAAGGCTTATGGGTTCTCTTTGGCATTTTTGGCCATGTTTTTCTCATGCTCTCGCATTGCTTTCCTACATTTCCACTTTACTTGGTTACATAGTTTTGCATATCGAAGTCTGTCACTATCTGTGCCCGAATGTCTCTTCACTGAGTATGCCTGTTGTTTCAAGCTGATCTTTTGCTTTACCTGGTCATTCATCCATTCTGGCCGTGGTCTGCCATTATTCATTTTGCCAGATGACATGGGTATGTGCTGTTTGCATTTTTCCATGAAGGTTTTTTCAAATGCATTCCAATTGTCCTCAACAATGTCTCTATATGAAGATGCACTTAGTAGAACTTGGTCGAGATCCTGTCTCAAGCCCTCATAGCAGCTCTTAGTGAGCGACTCAGGCCTGTCTGAGGTATAATGCGACAAGGGAGAGGAGTGGGGTCATGGGCGTGGGGGAGTGAGGGGTGCACAATGTTGAAAGTATTCATGAAGTCAGTTAAGACCAGCAAGCCCAGACTAGACACTTCACCCTACTTAGGCAATCGCTGAGGATGCAAGTAAAGAGGGAGGGAGGAAGTGGGGTGGTGGGGGGAAGGAGGAGGAAGTGGGAGAGGGAAGAAGTGAGGAAGGAAGTGCGGATGGGAAGAGGGAACTGGAGGATGGAGGTAGGGAGGGAGGAAGTGGGGCAGGGAAGGAGGAAGGGAGGCAGGAAGTGGGGTGGGAGGGAGGAAATGAGGGAGGGAGGAAGTGGGTGTAGGGAGAAAGTGAGGGAGGGAGTGGAGGAGGGAGGGAGGGAGGAAGTGAGGGAGGGAGGAAGCGGGGGAGGGAGGAAGTGGAGGAGGGAGGAGGTGGGGAGGGAGGTAGGAAGTGAGGCTGGGAGGGAGGAAGAGAGAGGGAGAGCGGGAGTGGGGGAGTGGGAGGGAGGGAGGAAGAGGGGCAGGGGGAAGGAGCGAGGGTGAGTGGGTGGGAGTCCAGGTGTAGTTGTGGTGGTGAAGTGAGATGTGTCGAGTGGTGTGGTGAGAACGTGTGTGTGTTGAGTGTATAGCTATGTGTGTGTTTGAGTGAGAGTGTCTGTGTGTGTGTGTCAGAGAAATGTGTGTAAAGGGAAGCAAAGCCAAAGGAAGGGGAATCATGCTTAGTTTGGCCACCCTAAGCCACCTGCCGGGCACAGATGGAACCAGTGGTCCCTGGCCGAATCAGCGCGTGTTTGCCCGGAGCTGTACACTACTAGGCGCCGCACAAAGGGCCGCCCGGTGACCTCATTGTGAGCTGCTCCCGACACCCGGCGAGCTGCTCCTGCACCCATTGTCTGCCCCGCCCCTGGTGGCAACTCCCGGCGCCTCGTTCGTCCCGCCCTCTGGTGGTCGCAGCAGGAAATCATCATTAGTGGCGGCGACCAGCGAAAAGCGGTTTCCGGCCAGCAGTTTAATCCCGTACACACCGACTTGTATTTGGTATCCCAAGTGATTTTCAAAAATAGTTTTGAGTTTGATTTAACGGATTTCACCTGTTAGTATATTGAATTTGAAATAAAATGACACTTCATTTGTGAAAATGGCTCTAATATTAAAGTAGATATGGACTTTTTTAGGTTGCTACTTAATTGGTCCCACCCAAAACTAAAAAAATAGCATTTTTGATGGCCCCCAAATATTTTAAGTAACCACCCTATCAGACTTCTAGTGTTTTTTCCTTCAAATCCATGGCCTGTACAATGAGAATAAAAACACCCAGGGGTATGATGTGGTTACATTTCAAGATATACATCTTCAGAAATGCTAAAAATAACAATTTCCTTAATTTCACCAATTTCCAAATTTCGCTTTGGATCACTTTTTGGGGTGTGCTTGTGGAAAAGATTGGCATCCCTATTAAATTATTCTGATTTATCTCTAACCTATTGATGAGTCTTGTCAGTGCTATCTTTTGTCAGGAACACATATGCTTGGGAAAAGCTAGAAGAATTAGGTTTAAAATGGTCCAGAGCTCAATTTGACAAGTGATAAAATCCAGTAAAAGGAACTGCCCAACTTTGAGCAGGCTTAAAATGGTACAGAAAAGCACCCATACAAGATAAGTGCATGAGATTTTCAGGCCGTATTATCTTCAATATGCTCTTTCTGTTTACATTATATACAATACAATTTGATAGGTGTGAATGTTTTTTTAGAAATGTTTTCAACACCATGTGTGTGGATGTGTGTGTGTGGGGCGGGTTGTTTATGGAGCAGTCAGCCTTACACTAATTAATACCAGACAACACTGGCACATCACATAACAAGTTTAGCACTCAACTATTAAGTAGAGCCAACATTTATATTGACTCACATTCACGCCTTCACGCCATGCATTGCTAAGAATCGTGACAAACTTATTCATATTTGGAAAAAAAAATCTTTGTTTTCATGTGAAAATCCTAAGTTATGAATTATTCGGTTCAGGGGCCGTATGCATGAGCCGGTGTTAGGGCCCTAACCGCGGTTTGGCTGGCAACACACGGCTAACAGTCGAAAATCTGTATGCATCAACCGGTGCCAGCGCTAGCCGCCGACCGTAGCCTAGGCTAAGCTAAACTACTTTCAGAGCAGGTGTAACGGGCTACCCGGACCGGTTAGTGTGTGTCAGTCGTGTCAATCCATTCAATGCTATCATATTTTACACAATTTCATACTCTAACAGTGATATTTGATCAAATTAACCCTAAAAGCGAACCGATATTAACGCCGCCGCCACATTGGCGGCGATATTGATATTGTCGAAGTGACGAATGTAAACTAAACAAATCGCCACCACATCGACGTCGATATCCATACTGTCGAATATCAACAAAACAGATCGTCGCCGCCGCCACCACCGCATCGGCGGCAATATATTAGGCCCAAATCTATTCAATGCTATCTATCATATTTAACAGAATTACATACGCAATAAGTGAAATTTGATCAATTTAACCCTAAATTTGAACCGATATTAAGGCCGCCGCCGCATCGGCGGCGATATTAATATTGTCGAATCGACGAATGTAAACTAAACAAATCGCCACCGCATCGACGTCGATATCCATACTGTTGAATACCAACAATCGCCACCGCCGCATCAGTGGCAATATATTAGGCCCAAATCTATTCAATGCTATCATATTTAACAGAATTACATACGCAATAAGTGAAATTTGATCATTTTAACCCTAAATTTGAACCAATATTAACACCGCCGCCACATCGGCGGCGATATTAATATTGTCGAATCGACGAATGTAAACTAAACAAATTGCCGCCGCATCGACGCCGATATCCATACTGTCGAATACCAACAATCGCCGCCGCCGCCGCATCAGCGGCAATATATTAGGCCCAAATCTATTCAATGCTATCATATTTAACAGAATGACATACGCAATAAGTGAAATTTTATCAATTTAACCCTAAATTCGAACCGATATTAATGTCGCCGCCGCATCAGCGGCGATATTAATATTGTTGAATCGACGAATGTAAACTAAACAAATCGCCGCCGGCCAACAGGCTCAGAGGGATTTCCCAAATCTATAAATAAGTACATGGTTAGCTATCCAGACCGGTTTGAACATCGGCGCATACGGCTTGACCTAATTCACCAAGGCCCTCCTAGCCGCGGATAGCTAACCCAGAGCTAGCGTGTAGCACAGGCTAAGCGTAGCACCAGTCCATGCATACGGCCCCAGAAATGTTGGTTAATTGAAAAGTTTTAAATAAAATTTAAAGTGGTTAGACAAAGAATTTTTTCAAGAACAATATGAATCTATGGCCTGTAGTATTGGCAACAAAATGATGCCATTGGCATGATGATCTAGCTCTGGTGAATATGCGCCAGAGGTTTGAAGAAGCAATGTAAAATTTCATGCATAAGTTAGTTGAAACAAAAGGTGATTTCCTACATCAATGGACTTGACAAAGCATTGGTTTTCTTTAGCTGAGCAAAGTCATATCCTAATGTGGATGGTACTGTTGGAAAGAAGAAATATAAAGCTTGTTTAAATTGTCACTTGATGAATAACTCAGAACACAGCAACAGATTGAAAATGATGAATTTTAAGGCTCCACACATAGATTATTGGTGGATTGGCAAGGCACTTGGGATACCTACTTGTATGCGTACTGTAGATACTGTGTTTTATATATATATATATATATATATATAATATATATATATATATATATATATATGTATTTATATATATATATGTATATATATATATATATATATAGACATAGACATAGCTTCAGTACAAATTAGGGAGAAACAAACAGCTAAAAAAAATCCTCTGGTGCGACTGACACTGGTCAGGAGGAGGTAAAAGGTGGAGCCACCGGTACAGTGTTGGTCTTACGGAGTATAGCAATAGTAATAATAATTAACCCTTACATATCTGTATACACGCATAATTCGTTATACATCACATATGCATGTATATATATAATATATTTTTTAAATACATTTATATGTATATATACCTGTATATATGTAGTACTATATGAACATGTTAATATAGGCATACATGTATACATATACATATAAATGTATTTCTTTTTAATGATATATATATATATGGTGAAGAAGTTCCCACAACATTTTTGTTTAGTTTTTTGTTGAGTTTTTATTTTAAAGAAGGTGTACATTCACCTTGCCATCCGTTGCTTGGTAACCTATTTGACACACTGCCTCTAAATTATAATGCTCATGGGTGTTCACTGCCGAGTCTTGTTACTAGTAAGCATAATTTGAGAAAAAGAGAGAAAGAGAGAGAAAGAAAGAGAGGGAGAGAGAGACGGGGAGGGATACTTGAGATACCATTGATGCGCGTTACGTGTTTGACTGCCTTTGTGCCCGTAAGAGTGTGTGCGCAAGTGTATGAGCGCTTGTGTGTGCGCGCAAGTGTGTGTGCGCTTGTGTGTGTGCAAGTGTATGTGCGCTTATGTGTGTTTGTGCGTGTGCGTATGCGTGTGTGCACGATACGCCTCGAACCAGGGCACCTCGGCCCGACGTGAATGCAGACGTCCGTAAAGCTGGCTGCCTGAACCCGACTGTCCGTCACTGAAAGCAGATGAGAAAATAGGGTCCGCACCGACGTGCGGTGGCGGCAGGGGGGGGGGATCAGACCCCCCCCCCCCCTGCCCCACCACCACCACCTCTACCACAACCACCACTATCACTATCACCTGCACACACCACCAGCACCACCACCACCACCACCACCACCACCTCTACCACAACCACCACTATCACTACCACCTGCACACACCACCAGCACCATCACCACCACCACCACCACCACCTCCACCACCACCACCTACACCTCTACCACCACCACCACCACTACCACACCACCAACACTCACCACCATCACCACCACTATCTCCACACACCGCCACCTTCACCATTATCTCTACCACCACCTCCTCTACCACCACCATCACCGCCACCACCATCATCACCCCCTCCATCACCACCTCCACCCCCACCTTCACCACTATCACTACCACCACCACCTCAACCACCACCACCACTATCACCACCACCACCACCACCACCACCACTATTACCACCACTTCCACACACCACCACCACCACCTCCACCACCACCACCTCTACCACATCCTCTACCACATCCTCTACCACATCCTCTACCACCAGCTCTACCATCACCACCACCTCTACCAACTCCACATCCACCACTATCATCACCACCACCACCACCACGACACACCACGACACACCACACACAATCACCCCACACAATCACCACACACCACCACCACTACCAGACACCACCTCTACCACCTCCACCACCACCCCCATCCCCACCTTCACAACTATCACTACCACTACCACCACCACTATCACCACCACCACCACTATTACCACCACTTCCACACACCACCACCACCACCTCCACCACCACCACCACTTCCACCACCACCACCAACAACAACAATCACCATCTCCACACACCACCACCACCTCCACACACCACCACCACCACCACACACCCCCACCACAACCAACAACAATCACCATCTCCACCCCCCACACACACATTGAGGCGTATCGATCGTTCCTAGAGATAGCGGCGTATTTGGCGCGGCAACAGCAGCCCACGGTGCCTCTATCTGCAAGTCAACACGGACCCTTTGCGGGTTCCACCCTCCTGGAACCTCACACCAGGACCATTCATGGCCCTGTTTTCGCAGCAGTCGACCAAAGTTATTTTAGCTTCTTCTTTATTCAACTTAAAATAATTCGTTAATTAAATTTTCTTTTAATTTAGTCATGTTATTCACCCCCCAAAATCTGTTTAAAACATTTTCTCTTAATTTTATGCATATAAGGCTGTGTATCCATAGACTGTTCCCTTGTGGTGTGTTCCCTCGTTCCATGCTCGCTTGTGACCTTGTGACGCACCACACAGAAATGTACCTGTGTTTTGCTCAGTGGCCATTCCCATAGGTTGTACCCAGGGACCAGTATGGCCTTGTGCACAGCATATGTGACGTACTGACTGGGAACATAGAGAATGAACATGTCTGTGTGGCGCATCACAATGTCAGAAGCGAACACGGAACAAGGGAACACACCACAAGGGAACAGTCTATGGACACACATCCTGAGAGAGTCTCGAGGATCAAGATCGATCTGGATTAACCTAAACTGATCCATTATATATAACATTATATCTTATTTATGGGTATGTATATATTATATGCATTATATGTTATGTATAGGTATGTAGGGCTAATTATCTGCTAATATATTTTACGTGAATATATCAATAGCTAAGTTACACAAGTACGCAGGGATGAAAGATCTCCGCGATTCCGCGGATTTCCGGGATTTTTCAACCCGCAGCACCATCACCGTATACTAATATGTGGTGCAGATGGTGCAGCACTATCAGTGTATAATACTAATAAATGCTCTAAACGCTGCAGCACTATCAGCATATACTACTAATACATGCTTCAAAGGGCGCAGCACTATCAGCGTATACCAATATATATGAAACCCGACTTCCGGAAATTTTCCGCGATTCCCTGACAATGCTAAACCTATGGGACAATATCAGCATTTCCGCTTTTTACCCCGGAGACCACTTTCATCCCTGAGTACGGTTAGGGTTCTTCTAATTACATTTAAGCCATCACCAGTGTAGGCCTACTCCTGGCGCCACCTGTGTTACATCGTTTCACTACCGCTGCCTCATTCAGTAGAAACCTATTCAAATATATTCGCATACACATTATGTGTATGTATGTGTGTGTATATATGTATATATATACATATATATATATATATGAATCTTCATATATTTGTATTTATAGATATTAGAATTAGCTATATACTTTAGTATCGATTATATAAATACAATGCATATAAAAATATATATGTGTGTATCTATATCCGAGCAGGTCTGGAGGCAGTAGTGACCAGACACAGCTGGTATCACGGTGGCCAGGAGCCACTCACAGGTGGCGCCATAGTGGCAGAAGCAGGAACTAACTCCTATGACAGTAGGATAGTAGGTAATAACTAATATATAGAAGAGAACTGATAAGTGGTAGTGTCATTGTTTATATTCCCATAATAGATTATAGAGCACATATAGTGTATTTTATATATGGGGGCTTGTGTGTGTATGTATGTATGTATGTATGTATGTATGTATGTATGTGTGGATGAATGCATACATGCATGTACGCGTGTGTGCTGTACATTTGGGGACATTACTATGGTGGACATATTAAAATACTGTCTATAAAAAGAGGACATGGTAAATTGCTGTTTCCAAAATAAATGTTGATGCGTTTGTAAAACTAGATCAAGATGGTGACGGTATTGGAACGCTGCCTCTGTGTGTCTGTGCGCGCGTGTGTGTGTGTGTGTGTGAGTACATGTGTGTCCGCATGTTCGGGTTGGCCGGGTTGAAGATGGAATGGGAGCTGTGGGAATGTGGGGTTGGGGTGAGGGTGTGTGGGTGCGGTGGGGTGTTGACGGGTAGGGGAGGGCAGAGATCCATGTTTGAGATGTAGGTGGGTGAGGGGGTGTGGGTGCGGCGGGATGCTGGGGTGTGTGAGGGTGTTCAGGGGTGGGGGAGGGAGGAGGCAAAGATCCCATGTTTGAGATGTAGGTGGGTGAGGGGGTGTGGGTGCGGCGGGATGCTGGGGTGTGTGAGGGTGTTCAGGGGTGGGGGTGGGGAGGCAAAGATCCATGTTTGAGAATGTAGGTGGAGTGAAGGGGTGTGGGTGCGGCGGGATGCTGGGGTGTGTGAGGGTTTGTTCAGGGGTGGGGGGAGGGGGAGGCAAGATCCATGTTTGAGATGTAGGTGGTGGAGGGGGAATGTGGGTGCGGCAGGACGCTGGGGTGTGTGTGAGGATGTTGGGGGTGGGGGGAGGGGGGGCAAAGCATCCATGTTTGAGATGTCGGTGTGGGTGAGGGGTGCGGTGCAGTGCGGACGGCTTGGGTGTCAGTGAGGGTGTTGACAAAGGTGGGGAGGGGGGCAAAGATCCATGTTTGAGATGTACGTGGCTAGGAGGTGTGGGTGCGGCGGGGACGGTGAGGTGTGTGAGGGTGATGAGGTAGGGGGGGCAGAGATCCATGTTGAGATGTAGGTGGGTGAGGGGGTGTGGGTGCGGGGGACGGTGGGGTGGTGTGAGGGTGTTGACGGGTGGGGAGGCAGAGATCCATGTAGTGAGATGTAGGTGGGTGAGGAGGTGTGGGTGCTGGCGGGCGGGGCGGTGGGAGTGTGTGAAGGTGTTGAGTGGGGGTGGGGGAGGCAGAGATCCATGTTTGAGATGTAGGTGGGTGAGATGGTGTGGGTGCGGCGGGACGGTGGGGTGTGTGAGGGTGTTGAGGGGTGTGTGGGGGACAGAGATCCATGTTTGAGATGTAAGTGGGTAAGGAGGTGTGGGTGCGGCGGATCGGTGAGGGTGTGGGGGGAGTGTGAGGGTGTGGGGGAATGTGAGGGTGTGTGTGTGGGTGTTTGAGGGTTTTGGGGGTGGTTTAGGTTCCATATTTTAGATATGTGTGCGTGGGTGAGGAGGTGTGGGTGCGTGTGTACGTGGGGTGGGTGGGTGCGTGTTTGTGAGTGGTTCTGAGCGGAGAGGGGTCACCAGCTATGGGTGGGTCGGTGTGGGTGAGTGTATGGGTGGGTGCGTGTGTGTGAGTGGTTCTGAGCGGAGAGCAGTCACCAGCTGTGGGTCGGTCGGTGAGGGTGTCAGGGTGTGTGTGGGTGAGTGTGTGGGTGCGTGTGTGTGAGTGGTTTTGAGCGGAGAGCGGTCACCAGCTGTGGGTGGGGTGGATCGGGAGGCTGTGTGTGAGGGTGTGTGTGCGTGTGAGGGTGTGTGTGGATGTGTGTGGATGAGTGTGGGGAAGTGTTTCTGTGTGAGTGGTTCTGAGCGGAGAGCGGTGACCAGCTGTGGGTGGGGCGGGTCGGTGAGGGTGTTTGAGGATGTGTGAGGGTGTGTGTGAGGGTGTGTGGGGGAGTGTTTGCGTGTGAGTGGTTCTGAGCGGAGAGCGGTGACCAGCTGTGGGTGGGTCGGGTCGGTGAGGGTGTGTGAGGATGTACGAGGATGTGTGTGAGGGTGTGTGGGGGAGTGTTTGTGTGTGAGTGGTTCTGAGCGGAGAGCGGTGACCAGCTGTGGGTGGGTCGGGTCGGTGAGGGTGTGTGAGGATGTACGAGGCTGTGTGTGAGGGTGTGTGGGGGAGTGTTTGTGTGTGAGTGGTTCTGCGCGGAGAGCGGTCACCAGCTGTGGGTGGGTCGGGTCGGTGAGGGTGTGCGAGGATGTACGAGGATGTGTGTGAGGGTGTGTGTTTGTGTGTGTTTGTGTGTGAGTGGTTCTGCGCGGAGAGCGGTCACCAGCTGTGGGTGGGGCGATTGGCACCGTGTAGGCCGCGCCCGGACATTGGCTCCGACCCCGCCCCTCGGCGCCCGGCAGTGTGACCGGCATAAGTAAGGCATCAAATGTCCGCCACCCACCAATCTCCGGCCGCCCGCCACTCCTTCCGGCCCGGCCACATGCACAGCAGGGGGGGGGGGGGCATGGGGGGGTGAAATGTACAGCGCCCCCTGGACAACACCCCCCCCCCCCCAATTCCTCACTCCAGGGGGCGCGCGGGTGTGAATGATACCAACCCAAATAAATATAAACCCTTTCACGCTTTATATATGTAGTTTGGAGTAATCTTATACATACGGTTACTCCAATATATATATATATATATATATATATATATATATATATATATATATATATATATTATAATTAAAGTGATGTAGTTAATACCGATCAGCATAATAATGTTATTTAAATTTGAAAGTGTTATTTTATTTAATATTATGGCAGAAACTAAAAACCATCGGATTGTGCAACTAAATAACTGTAGTTGCCTTATTTTAGGCGCGTCAGTGTTGCGGTTTCCCGCCACCAATCGGTCGGTGTCGTCTGCTGGGATGTGGACAGAGCAGACGACATTCACGGCTGCAGATTACTTCGATTTCTTTTAAGCAAATGAAAACAAAACACAAATAATCGCGTAATAAATATATCTAGTCTCATGTGGCGTGTGTGTATTGTGTATCTGAGTGTGTTTGTGTGTATATAAGTGGGTGTGTTAAATTTGACCTTCCGTGTGTTTGATTGACGGGTGGCAACCTTTACTCATAGCAGACGACAATTTGAAGTCAATTCTGACTGGGTGACGAGAATGGTGGTGGTGGGAGGGGGGACGTAGGGCATCCATTGATTCCGGAACAAGCTGTGAAGATATCCGTTATGTCGCTTTGTTCCGTTATGCGCTGGCACGAAACCCTCACCGTACGCTATGGATTCAGCCGACTACCAAGACACACACACACAAAAAGACACACACACACACAAACGCCCGGCAAAAACGTAGCCGCAGCGCTTTTGAAATGAATATTGATATCAAATCTAATGGAGAACCACACGTAGCATAGCGTTGGTTATAATTCAATTGGAAGCCAATCCACTTAAAAGGACAGGTTTCTTTTGTTGGGGTTTTACGTCATAGCAACATGTAAGGTCAAATCAGGAAAGGTACTGACTTTTGAGGATGTTTGTTTGTTTGTTGTTGTTTTACGTCCTAGCAACATCTAAAGGTCATATCAGGACGGGTACCGACTTGTGACAGTGCGCACTCAAGGCGACTTTATAGTGCTGCCCCACTGGAAGACCAGGCCGCCATGACCTGCTATCCCACTCAGTCACAGTATCCTGACACTGAGCCAACCAGTCCTTGCCCTATGCTAATAATGCCAAGTGCCTGTCTAGGAAGCGCCAAGTATCAATTTTTAAGTCATCGGTTCGACGCGACGAGGATTCGAACCCACGACCCCACGGTCTATCAACCCGAGAGACGGACGATCTAACTCATTCGGCCATCCCGTCTTTTGGGGATAGTATGTATGTATTATGTATGTGTGTGTATATGTATCATTTTATGTATATTATGTGCAGTGGTCTGCACTGTCCTCTCAGGCAAGGAGCCGCATAGACAGGTAGGCGTGGGTAGTGTGTTGATATCAGGGAGCCTAGGTGGTGTAATGGTTAGCACACTGGCCCGGAATGCAAAGAGATATGGGTTCGAGTCCCGCTCTAGGAACAATATTTCCCATTTTCATCACCCCCACGACATATGTATGTATATATGTATCAGTGTATGTATGTATGTATGTATGTATGTATGTATGTATGTATGTATGTATGTATGTATGTATGTATGTATGCACTCATGGCGATTTATAGTGCTGCTTTCCAATAGTGTATCACGGTAAAGTTGCCTAATGCCTAGTACACACCTACCGTTTGTGCGCACCCACCTCCCGTATATGATCTAAAACTGCCCGTTTCGCACACAAAAATCGCTATGTGTGCGCTCCCCACGCACACCTAGCGATTGCGATTCGTGCATAAAACCTCAGTTTTAGGGCTAAAACAGGCCGATTACGATTGCGATTCGCGATTCGAAAAATGAATCGGCCCGTTTTCAGTTTTAAGCGGGTCGGGTCGAGTCGCGAGTTTTAGTGCGCGAATCGTATATGGTAGGTGTGTACCAGGCATTAAGTACGCACCGTCGTAAGTCGGTGCCTGATATGACGTCATATGTTGCCAGGATGTAAACAGATTTTCCAGCAGGTACATCTACCGTAAATCCTCGAGCAGTAGCCTACATAAAGAGACCGTGGTGAATGGTCCATGGCGGTTTTTTTTAAATATATATTTAAATTGGAGGTTTTATGGTGTACTTTTGGGGTGTTTTACTTTTTGTTATTATACTTGGATTTCATTTATATGAAAGCCTCGAAGTTTGAGTATCTTATAGAGGAATACAATTATAGGATAGTGCAAGGACTAGTTAGCTCAGTCTCAGGATAATGTGACTAAGTGGGGTATCGGCTCATGGTGCCGGCGGCTTGATTTCCCAGTGGGGCAGCACTGTAGCGTCACCATGAGTGCGCACTGTCAAAAGTCGGTACCCATCCTGATATGACCTTAGATGTTGCTAGGACGTAAAACAACAACAAGCAAACAAATTATATATATATTAACTTTATAGACTTTAGTGTCGTCTTTCCACACCCCACCAATATCTAAGTTGGATATAGCGGATACAATATAGGCAGACTTAATATGTAGACTGTGTCGGATACCTCCAAAGCTTGTTCCCGTAGGACATGACCTCCTTTGGGTTCTGGTAGTTGATTAGCATATTTGTGAAGTGCTTGTTTGATTAGCATGCTTAATGAAGTATCGCTGACTTGACGGAATGGCTGAATCACCGAAAGCGCTGGGGTTCGAACTCTGGCCAAGTCAAGCCAATAACGGCCAAACTTGATACGCGTCATTACCTTGCCTGGAACTTGGCATTAATAGGATAGGGTAAGGACTGGTTGGCATTAGGATAATGTGAACCGATACACATTCAGTCACATTATCCTAATGCCAACCAGTCCTTACCATGTCCTATTAATCCCAAGTTTCAGGCAAGGTAATGACGCATATCAAGTTTAGACCTTATTGGCTTGACTTGGCCAGGGTTCGAACCCAGTGCTTTCCTCCATTCTCTCTTCTCTCTCTCTCTTCTTACATTAACAGGACATGTAAAGGACTGCTTAGCTTAGTGAAGTGTTTCCCAATGGACAGTACTATAAAGTCACCATGACTGTGCACTGTCACAAATCGGTACCTCGATGTTGTTAGGATGTAAAGCCCCAACAAACAAACATTGGTGAGAGCCCCCGCAATTGTCTGTCCAGCAGTAGGACATAATGTGACCATTTTATCCACACACACACAATCACGCACGCACAAATAAACACAGATTAAAAAACCCAAACCCAACCCTCAGCAGTTAGACTTGGCTTCAAATGCTGTCAATACAAAACTCACATCACAGCAAAAGAACAATAAACATTGCCAGGGCAAGTTATCAAACCGCAACCTATTCGATGTATTACTTGTTATGCTTCATTTTATGTTTAAATTTGTTGTATTTAGTTCCTAAACAAAGGTGGATTGTTGTTTTTCTTCTCTTTTTTTCTCACCAAGGGCAAAGTACACAACGGTGGATGGTTTCTTGGTGGCTTGTCAATATTGCACTATTCTCCAACCGGAGCTCACCCCTCAGTGCCCCACCCCACCACCAGGGGGGGGGGGTTACGGTGGGGGGTGGTAGTGGGGGTTGCTGGGTGCTTCTTACACGCAATTTGTCGATCTTCCATCGCGTGTCCTCCATTAAAGTTGCATATTCCGATGGCTTTGAGTTTCTGTCACTTTCTGAGATAAATATATTAAGTGGATTGTTATAATCTACCTAACCTAAGTAACCTTAATTTTAAATGCTTAACTTTTGGGATATTTGAAGTGCAAGCATGCCAAATTAATTTTGACAAGCATGCCAAAACTCTGACACCATAGACTTATGCAGTAACAGGTTTAAAACAAACAATTTAATTGACCCGGTATTCCCTTCATTGTGGTGACACATGTTTAATATATACACCAGTATCCAAGTTACATAAATGGGATGGCCGAATGAGTTAGAACGTCCATCTCCCATGCTGGTAGATCGTGGGGTCGTGGGTTTGAACCCTGGTCGAGTCAAACCAATGACTTAAAAATTGACACTTGTTGCTTCCTAGCCTGGCGCTCGGCATTATTAGGATAGGCCAAAGGACTGGTTGGCTCAATGTCAGGATAATGTGACTGAGTGGGATATCAGGTCATGGTGCTGGTGGCCTGGTCTTCTAGTGGGGCAGCACTGTAAAGTCACCATGAGTGTGCACTGTCACAAGTCGGTACCCGTCCTGATATGACCTTAGATATTGCTAGGACGTAAAACAACAACAAACAACAGCAACATAAATTATTTAGAATACAATCTAGATAAGTGTTTTGGTTTCGAAAGGTTGATGTTTCCATCGGACTATGCAACTTTAAATAACCAGATAATAACAGGGAAGATGAAAGTTGATCATAACTTGACTCTGAGTGGAATTAGTAAAAATCTGTGACTTCTGTGCGCTGTGTGAAATTTGCGGTTTTAATTATGTTTTTGTGATTTTGTTGGTGAATAATTAGTGCATCATGGCCACTTTTCTACCATCTCCACCAATCCACGTACCTACGTAAACAAGCACCCGCCTACCTACCCACCCACTTAACCACCCACCCACTTAACCACCCACGTAAACACCCACCCACTTAACCACGACCCATGTAACCACCCACCCACTTAACCACGCACCCATTTAACCACCCACCCATGTAACCACCCACCCATGTAACCACCCACCCACTTAACCACCCACCCACTTAACCACCCACCCACTTAACCACCCACCCACTTAACCACCCACCCATGTAACCACCCACCCACGTAACCATCCACCCACCCATCCACACACCTAACCAATTATCCGCACACATTCATTTATCTACACCCACACCCACACACCTAAACACCCATCTAACCACACACACATCTACCCACACACACACACATCCTTCCATCAAACTAATCATGCACGCACCCACCTAACCACTCACATAACCATGCACCCACCCACCTAACCATGCACATAACCACGCACCCACCCAGCTAACCACGCACATAACCACACACCCGCCTAATCACTCAGGTAACCACGCATCCACCAACCTAACCGCACACATAACCACGCACCCACCCACCTAACCACGCCCATAACCACACACCCACCTAATCACTCAGGTAACCACGCATCCACCCACCTAACCACACACATAACCACGCACCCACCCACCTAACCACTCATATAACCACGCCCTAACTGTCTAATTATTCTATAAACCACGCACCAACCACACCCACCTCCTATAACCCCACATATACCACGCACCCACCACTAACCACTCACTGACCACGCACCACCCACCTAACCACTCACATAACCACGCACCCACCTAACCACTCACATAACCACGCACCCACCCACCTAACCACGCACATAACCACGCACCCACCAGCTAACCACTCACATAACCATGCACCCACCCACCTAACCACTCACATAACCATGCACCCACCCACCTAACCGCTCACATAACCACGCACCCACCCACCTAACCACTCACATAACCATGCACCCACCCACCTAACCACTCACATAACCATGCACCCACCCACCTAACCACTCACATAACCACGCACCCACCCACCTAACCACTCATATAACCATGCACCCACCCACCTAACCACTCACATAACCACGCACCCACCCACCTAACCACTCACATAACCATGCACCCACCCACCTAACCACTCACATAACCATGCACCCACCTAACCACTCACATAACCACGCACCCACCCACCTAACCACTCACATAACCACTCACCCACCTAACCACTCACATAACCATGCATCCACCTAACCACTCACATAACCACACACCCACCCACCTAACCACTCACATAACCACACACCCACACACCTAACCACTCATATGACCGGACGCCCACCCACCTAACCACTCATATAACCACGCACCCACATAACCTCACTATTACCCACATACCCACCAAAGAGCCCACCTACCACGCACACACCCATCCGGCTATTTAACTCTGCGCCCACCTAACCACACACCAACAAATCCACGCAACCACCCAGTCACCCACCTAACATTCCACCCACCCACCCTGCTCGCACCTCACCCCACTTCACACCTCACCACACCTCACCTCACCGCACCTTACCACCCATCCTGATATGACCGTAGATGTTGCCAGGACGTAAAACTCCAAAAACCAACCAACCACAGTCACCACACCACACCCACCTCACCACACTCACCATATTACACTACACTCACCACACCATACTACACTCACCACACACCACTACACTCACCATACCACACCACACCACATATCACCACACCACACCATACCTCACCACACCACACCCCACACCACCAAGCCAAACTAAGACACTCCCCACCACGCCACACCACACCTCACCACACCACACCACACCTCACCACACCACACCATACCTCACCACACACACCCCCACCTGCACCCACACTCACCACACCTCACGACACCACACCATACCTCCCCACACCCCACACCACCAAACCAAACTACGACACTCCCCACCATGCCACACCACACATCACCACACCCAACCCCACCACATCACACCACACATCACCACACCCCACCACACCACACCACACCACACATCACCACACCCCACCCCACCAAACCTCACTACGACACTCCCCACCACGCCACACCACACCACACCACACCACACCACACCACACCCCTCCCCACGTCACACAGCGGGTGCCGGTATGAGCGGGAGGTGGTGTGTGGTTGCCGGTCGATGCGCCACCTTTGGTGGTAGACCGGTGCGTATTTCACCCTGAGCCTTCACCGAGGCCGGCAGTAATCAGATGTGACGCCGGCAAGAAAGTTAGCCGCGCGCACCATTGATCTCCGTAATGATGCGCGCCGTCCTCTCGTGCCGCCCCCCACCCCCACCCCCACCCCCACACACACGCATCCCCGTCCCTCCCTGCCCCGCCCGCACCTCTCGCCGCCTCTCCCCTACTTCGCGCCGTTTTCCCGCATTTCGCGGCGTTTTCCCGCCTCTCTCCCACTTGCTATCCGGACCGCACTTCGTCCACACCTCTCTCTATCTCCTCTCTGCTGGCCTTGCTCCTCCTTGATAATGTCTAAAAAATAGTTCCAGGAGGGGGAGCCCGGCAGCATTTTACTTTCTACTCTTACTCTGTCTGTGTCTTTGGCTCGCCAGCTGGTCACTATAGAGCAAATAGACATGGTCCTTTGTCTTAACTCTCCTCATTTCTCTTTCCTATACTATACTCTTTTTTTTCTCTTCCGGGCTTACTTCTCCCCCTGATCAAGGGAGTTGTTTCCTTGGGTGGGGCCCTTTACCTTATCGTTTCTCTCGCTTTGTTCTTGTTGCTTGAACCGCTGGACCCACCTTTACCCATCCCTTCCTCCTGAACACTTGCTGCTGTTGACTGGATACGAATGCTCTGTATATAAGTATTATATATATATATTTTACCTCGGTACTACGCCTCAGGCTAGCTTCAGGCTAGGGAGAAGGAAGCACGTCAGGAACCAGCAATTAGCATACGGATCTCGCACTGTGAAGACGTGTGCGAGGTGACAGCGGTCTTTACTGACAAATAACTACGTAATTCGCAGTAAGTTGGAGTATATTTTTCACAGGAGTGTTTATTAAGATTTATAGATAGTCTTTGGTAAGTTATATTAAATTGGCGAACGTATTAAAGTAATTATTAGCGTTAAACCGAGTTGAATACCGGTACGCTGATTTTGGGTTCGCCATATTGTTTATTTCTAGTCGACTCGATTATCGCTACGTCGTAGTGGTGTTTTGAGTTTAAAAAACCCAAGAATACAGGAGGATACGTATTGCTTGTGTACATATGGTTATTATTTCTTAAATTGTCGAATTAATGGGGCATCTAGTGGTGTTTTTTCGATTTTATGGAATTATTTTATAAATTAAATACGCCGTTTGGCATTTTTGACGGTAGTCGGAGGAGCGAGGCCTGTAAGGGGTTTGAAACTGGATTATTGGTTTGCTCCTGCCAGGCTAAGTGTATGAAGACCTGTAGAGGCTTTATAGGTATTTCTTGTGTACATATGCTTTGGTTTGTTAATTTATTGAACTATTGGACATCTCGTGGTGTTTTTTCGATAAATTAATTTACGCCGTTTCGGCGTTGTGACGGTAGTCGGAGGAGCGAGGCCCGTAAGGGGTTTGGAACTGGATTATCGGTTTGCTCCTGCCAGGCTAAGTATGAAGACTTGGCTTTATAGGTATTTCTTATGTATATATGCTTTGTTTGATTAATTGATTGAATTATTGTGCATCTCGTGGTGGTTTTTCGATAAATTAATATACGCTGATTCGGTATGTTTGATATGGAAATTAGGCTCATTTGTCTCTTTGGGATTATTTCTGCGGTCTCTTTTATGGATTCGCGTTGGAAATAATCTTGGGTTTCTTTTATAGACTCCCCATAGTTAGGCGTACGCTCCGAGTTTCGTAGCATTTTCTCCAACTTGCTGGCACAGTAGCCGCAGGGGGGAGAAGTGTACGGAACAGAGAGTGTGGGAGGGTACCGGTTTATTGGTCCCTACCCCTCGTTTGGTTTGGTTCACACCGACCTACGACAAACTTAGCTTATCCACGCCTGTGTAGAAACAGTTTAAAACGGTTTACTACACCACGAGATGCACAATGGTTATTCAATTAATCTTTCGTGACATTTAATCAATGCGCCATGGCTGTTTGGTAACTCTCGTTCGATTGTTTCCAGATTTCTGATGGCCACGAAGCGCGGTAAGACGGTGGCACCAGCTGCCGCAGAGGGTCGCCCACCGGATGAGTCCGATGAGGGGCAGGTGTTGGCGGTTCCTCCGTCGCCTCGAACCGGGACGCATGGTATGTTGGATCCGGACGACAGTTGTGACTCGGTGGTTTTGCGAGTGCCGCCACTGGATTGGGAATTCCGGATGGAGATGTTGGAGTTACAGCTCCTTAACCGTGACCAGGCTACTTTTCGTCGAAAGAAAAGGTCACCTCCTCCAGAGACTGACTCGGACGAGGAAGGAGTTGGTGGGGAAGAGGAGTTGTCAGGGGATGATGATTCATCTTCGGACCCAATGCGCCGGGTTAAAAAGAAGAAAGTTAAGAAAGCAGTGGTCTCGTCAGGAGACGAGTTCACAAAGGCAAGACAGAAGGTGGTGAAAAAGAAGACAAAGAAAAGGAAGACTAAGAAAAAGAAGAAGAAGAAAGATTCTTCTTCAGATTCTTCCGATGATTCATCGACAACGGAATCAGATTCAGAGACTGACCGAGTGGGGTTGTTCGCAAAGATAGGTGGTAAAGTGCGCGAGAAATGCGCTAAAGAAAAAGCCAAGAAAGTCCTTACAACAACCATGATGAGAGAAACTATTAAGGGGCACTTTAATACTTTCAAACCGGCGGAAGTAATCACCAGGCTGGGTGTACAGCTGACGGGGATTAAAGGTGTTCCTCATTCGCAGGTGAAGGAGATGGACAAGGATGTTCATCTGAATGAGGAGAGGAAAAGGTTTGAGTTGACTCTTTTTACAGTTCACAAGGCGGTCCTTGGGGCCTTGACAGCGATTGCTCCAGTGGCCAATCGTATGCAAACTGAGAATAAGTTCTCTTCGCTGGCCAGAACCATGGATAAGGGTCTGGGCATGTTAACGGCTGCCGCTAACTATATTTCGAGTAGACGGTTTGAGAATGTCTTCAAGGCCGTCTGTATGGACGCTGGTAGGGAGGTAGCCAGGTCCAAGAAAATTGTCGACAATGATGGGAAGGAATATACTCTTTTCCTTCCTCCCAAGCCAATAAAGGGAAAACCGTTGGACAAAACCAAGATGTTTGGCGGCCAGCTCCAGTATGTCTTCAAGGGAGTGGAGGCTGAAGCTAAGTATGGGAAGAATATAGACAAAGGTAAACCGGTGGAACCTAACACTCAGTTTCGTAAAACTCGAGTGGATTTTCGTTGGCCCCCTGCCAGAGGAGGAAGGCCGGGACCGACTTTCCAGCCCAGAGGTCGGGGTCAGCACCAGTCATTCGGCTGGAACGACGGAAATCGACCGTTCAGGAGGGAGTTTACTCCCACCAAGCCGTTCCCTCCTCCAGGGAACAAGTAGATAGGGCTATGCAAACCTCCATGGCTGTCAGTTTTCCGTCAAATCAAAGGAGTAGGAATGAAGATCAGGAGACTGATAGTTCCAGATTGGGACATGCAGCCATGGTTGGTAGGAGTGGCCCCCGGAGCCAAGGAACCTATATGATTCCCACAAGGCCGGTGGAAGATTCACGGAGACGTGTAAATAATACACCTCCGGTAATTCCGTTTTTCAACAAATATTTACAACAGTTTGGGTTAGATAAGGTTACTCGGGAGAGATTAACTTCCCATGTTTGGAGGAAAGGAACTGTTAAGTTATATTCAAGTTATTTGAAGAAATGGGGGCTTCATTGTTTGCTTATGAAGGTAAAACCAATGAAGCCTACAATTGCACAAGTAATTAGATTTTTAAGGATGCTGGAAGATCAGGGGTTGGGGTTTGGAGCGCTGAATGCAGCAAGATGTGCTTTATCCATTATACTTCCCCGAATTGATGGACAGACAATTGGGAAACACCAAGTGGTTTGTTGGTTTTTGAGATCGGTTTACGAAAGAAACCCTCCAAAGCCAAAATATAATAGGTTTTGGGATGTGTCAATTGTGTTCACACTATTTAAGAGTTGGCCTAGTAATAGGAATTTAGATTTAAAACAGCTAGGATTTAAGCTAGCAGTATTATTGTTGTTAGTCACTAGTCACAGAGGACAGACGATTGTAGCATTGTCATTGGATGGTTTGGAGATAGATCGCAAGGAGGCGACGTTTGATTTACACAAATTGTTAAAGTCAAACCGCACAGGGGATCCATTATCTACAGTGCATTTGAACAGTTTCCCGGATGACAGACAACTGTGTGTAGTGTCTGCCATACGGGTATATTTATCCAAGACAAAAGTTATTAGGAATTCAAGACAATTGTTGGTGAGTTTTATCAAACCACACAAAGGTATTTCAAGAGACACTCTGGCACGATGGACCATTATTGTCCTGAAGGCAGCAGGAGTGGACACGGGACGCTACGCTTCCCATTCGACACGAGGAGCCATGGTCTCCAAAGCACGACTGCTAGGGATCTCAGTGAAACGGATCCTGGCACATGCAGGCTGGAACACTGCTAGATCGTTTGCAAAACATTACAACAAACGACTAGAAAAGTCGAGCGGCCTGGCCACACGCTTACTCACCAAATGATTATGGTTTTGAATATGAATGAATTAAGGATAAAAATGAAGTTATGTAAAGTTCTCCCTAGCCTGAAGCTAGCCTGAGGCATAGTACAGAGGTAAAATAGTATAGTTATACGAATCTTACCTGGGTATAGATGATGGATAACTGTTGTTTTCCCGAGGTACAAGCCTCGGTTAGATGTTGGCTAGGGCCCACCCTCCACACCCTGCCACATCTATCGTGTTGCTTGTGCCAAGACGAAAACATTAAAGTATCCATTTGAGTCTAAGATCATTTTTATCCTGAATAAGTAGGTAAAGATTGCTGGTTCCTGACGTGCTTCCTTCTCCCTAGCCAACATCTAACCGAGGCTTGTACCTCGGGAAAACAACAGTTATCCATCATCTATACCCAGGTAAGATTCGTATAACTATACTATAAGCCTACATATACACCCTGCGGGACTACAACTACTATAACTTAACTTACAAGCAGTCTTTCTTCTTGTTTTCACTGGAGGGAAAGTGGTGAGACGAATAGGTGGGATTACCCGACACATTCTATCAGTCGTCCCCGATCGCTATCTGAAATGAACTTGAAAACGTTGACTTTGTCTGAATTATGGAATCTTGGTTTTCATTCCTTTGCTCATCTACAAATAAATAAAACAAACAAATTCTTTAACCATGCAGTGCCATATGATGCATAATCTCCAAATGCATAATACTTTTTATTGAACTGGAATTGTATATGGTTACTATAACAACTAATATTTCTTTTATATTATGTATGATACTTTTATCATCGAACAGGATTTGCATGCGTTTATTATTGCAACTGATAAATTCATTTATGTAGCAACAAATTGCACTGCACAGTCGGAAGACCAGTGCTCTGGCACTGACAAAAGGCATTATTCAATGAATGAACTAAATCTTAGTAAAAAAAAGAAGAAGAAATTTTAAAAGAATTTTCTTTTAATTAAAAAAAAACATAAACCAAAAAAAACAAACCAATGCGGCTCGACGTGTGGAGGAAGTGAATCGAATTGGATTGCAACAGTAGTATATGTGTTGAAACACGACAAGATAGGGCTGAAGTAATACAGTTAGGCTGGAATTGGTTGTAAGCCGGTAAGGTAGTGGGGCGGTGGGGGGGGGGGGTGCTGGGGTGGTGGTCGATGTGTGCTGGGGTGGTGGTCGGGGTGTGTCTGTGTGTGAGAGAGAGAGAAAGAGAGAGAGAGTGTGTGTGAGTGTGTGTGTGTGTGAGGGTGGGTGGGGTGGGTGAATGCAGCCCCCGCGCAAAGCACGCCGGGATGTTGATCAGTTACAGGGCCACGCCTGGCCGGCTCGCCAACCTTTGATGTTTGTTTGTCTGCCGCCTGTGTGTTATTTGTCGCGAGTTCGGTACCGGATAGTACACCCTCATCCGCCCCCCGCGACGCCTTCTCGATAAGTTCTCCCTCCTTTCTCTCTCCTCCCTCCTTCCTTCTCCCTTCTCCTGCTTCTCTCCTCATGTGTCCTTCCCTCTTCTCTCCTCCTTCCTGCCACCTCCAACATTCGCCTCCCTACTCTCTCCTCCATTCTCCCTCCTCCCTCCCTCCTCCATCCCTCCTCCCTCCCCCCTCGCTTCCTCCTCCCTCCCTCCTCCCTCCTCCCTTTTCCTTCCTCCCCGTTCCTCCCTCCTGCCTTCTCCCTCCTACCTTCCTCCTCCCCCCGCACCTCCTCCCTCTTCCCTTCTCCCTCCTCCCTCTTCCCTTCTCCCTCCTCCCTCCTCCCTTTCCCCCTCCTTTTTTTTTTTTTTCTCTCCCTCCTCCCTCTCCCCCTCCCTCTTCTCCCCCCCTCCTCCCTCCCTCCTGTCTCCTCCCTCATGCCTCCTCCATCCTCTCTCCTCCCTCCTCTCTCCTCCCATCTCCTTTCTCCGTCCTCCCTACTCCCTCCTCCCTACTCCCTCCTCCCGCCGCACCTCTCTATCCTCGACCGTCCTCTAACTCTGCGCTCTACCCTCCACGATTCTATCTTCTTTTCCCTCCTCCTTCATCCCTCCATCTCTCCCTTTCCATACCCCCTCACCATACCCCACCCCCTTCCTCCTCCCTCCTCCCCCACCTTCCCCACGCCCACCCTTTCCCGCCCAGATTAATCCGGGGTCGATTTGATTGATAATAAGACATATTTATCACTTTTCTCTTCTCTTCTCTTTTCTTCTCTTCCCTTCTCTTTTCTCTTTACTATCGCTTCTCTTCTCTCTTCTCTCTTCTCTTTACTGCCTCTTCTTTTATTTTCACTGTATTCTCTGTTCTCTATGTTCTCTCTGTTTTGGCTGTACTGTGTTCATTCTTTCTCTTTCTCTTTCTCATTAGTCCGTTGTCCTCTCCCTCCATCTCACTCACTATCTCCTCCTCTCTCCTCCTCTCTCTCCATCTCCCTCTTCATATCCCTCTCCCTCTCCCACTCCGCTCTCTTCATATGCCTTCTACTCCCAGGGATGAAATATCTCCATGATTTCGCGCATTTCCGGGATTTTTCCTGTAGCTATAAGTGTATTCTAATACATTGTTCAAACACTGCAACACTATAAGTGTATACTAATATGTTGTTTTAGGCTGCAGCACCATCAGCATATACCAATGTGTGGTACAGAGGTCGCAGCACTATCAGTGTATACTACTAATATATGCTCCAAATACCTGTTTAGGGTATGCAGGTATTGCAATACCTCAGGGAGTTTGACACCCCTGCCCTGCAGAGTTGTAAAGCACTGCCTTGTGGTACACGTTCTTGACAGAACCGAAGGCTAAGGGAGCAAACCCTGAACAGAAAACCATGTCACTGTGGCAGCATCAAGGGCAGTTGATGTATGGAACTCCCAACATCTGCCGACCAGCCACTGCAGGGACAAATAGTTTTGCACCTGTCTGGACATGTTCTTGCCGGTGTGAAACTTCTATTTGCTCCCCGAGAGAGTACTGTTGGTAACTTGCAAAAGCCAGCAGCACTTCAACACTTTTGCAGGCAGCTTTCATGAAATGTGGAGAGCGGCAGTCAAGTAATGAAAGCAGTCTTTGTCGTGACCGACAGCATGATGATGATGATGCTCCAAACGGCGCAGCACTATCAGCATATACTACTAATACGTGCTTCAAACGGTGCAGTACTATCACTGGTAGTATCAGCATATATGTATGAAACCCGACTTCCAGGAATTACCGGCGATTCCCTGACAATGCTAAACCTATGGGAGAATATCAGCATTTCCGCTTTTTTCCCCGGAGACCACTTTCATCCCTGTCTCCTCTCCTCCTCTCTCCCCCTCTCTCCCTATCACACTGTGTGGCTGTCTCTAGAATAGTGCAGAATAGACAGCAGCAAATACATAGCAGTGGTAGGATTCATTTCTAGTGAGCGCACAGTGAGGGTCCGTACTAGACTATGCTGGAAATGACATTGATGTATACGCTGATCTATACGCTATCAAGTATGCGCTGATCTATACACTATCAAGTATGCGCTGATCTATACGCTATCAAGTATGCGCTGATGTATACGCTATCAAGTATGC
The DNA here is from genome assembly GCA_030323885.1 of Branchipolynoe longqiensis. Classification (NCBI taxonomy): domain Eukaryota; kingdom Metazoa; phylum Annelida; class Polychaeta; order Phyllodocida; family Polynoidae; genus Branchipolynoe; species Branchipolynoe longqiensis. The sequence continues at coordinate 85,805,485 of CM059189.1, forward strand.
GCTGATCTATAAGCTATCAAGTATGCGCTGATGTATACACTATCATTATCAAGTATGCGCTGATGTATACGCTATCAAGTATACGCTGATGTATACGCTATCAAGTATACGCTGATGTATACGCTATCAAGTATGCGCTGATGTATACGCTATCAAGAAGACCGATTCTGTTTTTTTTTTTGGTAAAGTATTTATTCATCTGAATATGACATTTGTCAGCGCCGGAGCACTGGTCTTCCGGCCATCTTACTATCGGAATTGACATTTTAAATAATCTAAGTTTGATCAGTGCTGTATTAGTCACAGCACCGATCGTGTAGAATTAAGGGAGTGGCTCCTGCTGTATAATGTACAGCACCAGTCACTGCGGTTCATATGATATTGCAACGGATGTATAATATACTAGTGTATTCGTTATCAGGATAGGCACAAGGACGGCACAGTGCGCAGTCAGAGCTGTATAGTGCTGCCCCACTGGGATACCGCAAAGCCAATGTCAGAGACCCAATGCTCAACTCAATCATAGTATTGTACAGGAATGAAAGATCTTCGCGATTTCGCGGATATCCGGGATTTTTTAATCCTGCAGCACCATCAGCGTATCTGAAAAGGTGCTGCAGACACTGCAGCACTATCAGTGTATACTACTAATACGCGCTTCAAACGGTGCAGCACTATCAGCATATACCCATATATATGAAACCCAACTTCCGGAAATCTTCCACGATTCCCTGACAACATCATGGGAGAATATCCGCATTTCCGCTTTTTTCCCAGAGACCACTTTCATCCCTGATTTTATAGTAGACCGTACATGAGCCCATGTGGTGGCTGTAGGGACTACACAGTCTACTGTCACAGTTCATCTGCATCAGGTGGCGACATGCTAGACAGTGGGCGGGTCCCTGTGTGGACTGCCCAAACTGCGCCTGGTTAGCAGCTCCCCCTACCATGAGAGGTTACCTGCGACCTGGCTGGTCAGGGGCGGGTCACTTGGTCTTGTGACGCAAAGAGGAAGAACAAACGGTGGAAGCATACCTTCCCGTCTTCTTCATGATTACATCACGATTCAACTAGAGAGACCAGGGAGGAACTGGCTGTACACTGCCTACTATTATAATATCATGACACTGACCCAATCAGTCCTTTCCCTATCCGCATAGTATAATGCCGCATCCCAGACAACCTTGTAGTTTCAGAAGTCTTTGGGTTTTAAGTCAGCTGGGGAAATGGACTTTCTAGCCCAATCAGTCAGTGAGGGAACACAAACACGTCACACAAATAAAAGAGGGGCGGCCCCTATCACCGGAAACGCGAGTACTGTCATTTTCTTGGCGCAGCGCATGCGTCAATTGATTACTGCGTCACATGTCAGCAGAGGTCCCGCGCACTGCACCAAGGGACGCGATATGGTGACCGTGCACCTAGGGATATAACCTTTTGGCATTGATGCGTCGGACTCCCGACCTTACCAGTTGACCTTGACCTCTGAGCCACGTCTCCACGCTAACTAAGTGATTTTGTCAAAGCCAGTGTTATAATCCCAAACGGCTATTCCCTCTCGGTTACGTTGTTTGTGGGTGAGTAAGAGGGGTGGGTGGAGTTAGTGGCTGGGGGTGTTGGTGATGGTGAGACAGAGTGCATTGTGGGTAGGGTAGGGATTGAATACTAGAAGTCAACGTGTAGCTTTTATCTTATGTCGTGCTAGTTGGAAACTGGTACAATTTTACATTACACAACTCAAATGTGAGAGTTTTGGCATGCTTTCCAAAATTAATTTTACATGCTTGCATTTCAAATATATCAATAGATAAAAGTTACTCCAAACTAAAGTAAGGTAGATTGTAACAATGAATTTATTATATTGATCTCAGAAAAATAAGAGTAGCTCAAAACCATCGGACTGCAACTTTGATGTTCCTCCCATTTTTATCTATTTAAATATGCTAGAGTGGAAGAATTCTCCCTTTTGCCCGCCATCTTGATTGTGACTAGTCTCCATAGATAGGTGGGTACAGGGTCCAGAGCGTGGTTCATGTTGTTGGAGTCTTACATCTCAGCAACATCTAAGGTCATATCAGGACGAGTACCGACTTGTGACAGTGTGCACTCATGGTGACTGTATAGTGCTGCCCCACTGGGGAATCAGGCTGTCAGCATCATGACCTGATATCCCATTCAGTCATATTATCCTGACACAAAGCTAACCAGCCCTTGCCCTATCCTATTAATGCCGAGCGCCAAGCTAGGAAGCAACAAATGTCAATTTTGTAAGTCATTGGTTTGACTTGTTTGGGAATCGAACTCCCGATCTCCGGCATGGGAGGCCTGCGCTCTACTCACTTATAGTAACAAACAAAGATGATGCATATAAAGACACGCCAGGTAGGACCTGGGCCCAGAGTAGTACAAGGCAAACAGAAAAACAGCGGAGTATTTAATTAATTAACATCCAAGTATTTAAGTCATTGCAAAAGGAAAGAAAAAAGCCTTGATGTCTGGGTAAGGACAGGCTGGGTGCATCACTGTCTAAAAGTAGGTTCAGGCCGGGAGAAAAAGTGGAGGCCTGCCCACCGGAAGTGGGTGACCTAGCAACAATTCAGTAGCGACATTGCTGTTATTTAGTGTGAAATATATAGCGACCGGGCGCGGTGGCCTAATCGGTAGAGCGTGGGCCTCACATGGGGAATGTCGGGAGTTTGGTTCTCGGTCGAGTCAAACCAATGACTTTAGAATTGATACTTGTCGCTCCCTAGCCTGGCACTCAGCATTAATAGGATACGGAAAGGAACGGTTAGCTCAGTGTCAGGATATTGTGACTGAGTGGGATATCGGGTCATGGTGCCGGTGGCTTGATTTCCCATGGGGCAGCACTATAAAGTCATACATGTATATGTAATGTACAATGCATTATGCGAGTATATGGAAGGGAATATTATTACTTATTATTATGATTATTGTTATACTCCATATGATGCGAAACCCTGTCCTGGTGCCATCATCCCGGCCTACCTCGCCTCCATCGGATGTTGACCAGTCTCAGTCGCACCGGATATATATACATATGCCACATGTCTGCACTCACACAGGGGCTGTCTCGTCCGGTGTCCCTTATACTTATACTTATACAGCGTGAAGCATGGCTGCAGCTGCAGTTCCGCACAACGATTCCGTTTATGTGACCCGAAAACCAAGGGTGTCATCTGTCGTCCCAGAACGAGGCTCGGGGGAAAACGCCGAAGCGGTTAGAGTCGCAATACTCATCGGCGCTGTGAATAAATTTGCATATATTATTTGAAGGGGCCCATTGCCTTTTGTCCTCATTATCTATTTTGATCGTCCCATTAAACAGTTCTCTTTGCGCCTAATATGATATCTGAATATGCCTGATTGATTGATTGATTGATTAATGAGCCTATTTGATTGAGTTGCATAGTCCGATGAAGCATCACATTTTCAGATCCAAAGCACTGACCTAGATTTTATTCTACATATTTATCTTAAATACTGGTACAGTTATTTAGCATTTGTTCTCACATATAAGGGCATGGGGAGTCAATTTAATATAACCTGTTCCTGCATAAGCTTATGGCATCAGAGTTATGGCGTGCTTGCCAAAGTTAATTTGGCATGGTGTCACTTCAAATATCTCCAAAGTGAGACATTTAAACTAAAAGTTACTTCAACCTAAAGTAAAGTAGCTTATAATGATCAATTTTATTTATTTATCACAGAAAATGACAAAAACTCAAAGCCATCGGACTTTGCAACTTTAAAGTTGCATAATCCGATGATCTTGAGTTTCTGTTATTTTCTGAGATAAATATATTAGGTTGATTATTATAGCCTACCTTTCTTTAATGGCAATCGAGTTTGACGTAACCTTTATTTTAAATGGCTAATTTTGGGAGATATTTGAAGTGCAATCATGCAGAATTCATTTTGGCAGGCATGCCAACATTCTGACACCATAGGCTTCTGCGGTAACAGGCTCTATTAAATTTCCTCAGTATTCCCTTCTATGTGGCGACAAATGTTTAATAAAATTTGATGTTTGCATTAGACTATGCAATTTTAATTAATTGTTGATATAACTCTCAAACATCGCATTAGTTAAATTTAAACTATCTAACTGGATCCTTAAAAATAAGTTCCTTCCTGAATAAACTTGTTTAAACTCAAAAACAAAAAAAAGCAATAAAATAACAACTGCACATTATTGCGAGTGTGTACTGACTGAGTTACATTTTTGTGAGTGTGGACTGAGAAAGTTGCCAACTGACTGTGTTGTTCAACTGATATTGCAACGCCGCCACCGGTCTGAATTGGTACTAAAACTGATATCAGACGGGGCCTCGAGAAATGTGAGAGAGTGTTATCGAGTCTGGTTGGCATGGTCTTCAGACAGTGAGACTCTCTTGGTGTTGTCATGGAGAGTAAGTCATCAACAGTATTTATGTATGTAATAATAGAATAGTATTGGTACTCTGCAGACGGAGATGTGTGTGTATATGTATGTATGTATGTATGTATGTATGTATGAATGTATGTATTCATCTATATATATACAGCATATACATATAGTCAACAGGGAGAGCTGTATATATTCAGTATATATACTCTTATATACAGCCTAATATATATATATATATATTTTACCTCGGTATACAGCCTCAGGCTAGCCTCAGGCTAGGGAGAGGTAAGCACATCCGGTCCAGCAATTAGCATAAAAAACTCACGACCGGAGGACGCTCGTGAGTTGCTCCAGTTGGATTTATCTACAAAAAGCTAATAACTGTAAGTAATCGGGATTATTTTGGTTAAGCTTGTTTATGATGCACTATCGCATCTAGATTGGAAAGTTCAGAACTTTCGTACGTCCAGTTTGGACAAGATTAGCATTTTAAAAATTGAATCGGATAGAACAAAGGATTCCTTTGTCTTGGTTCTGTGGTTCGATTAAACCCGCTGTGTACGGGTAGAGATGTTGACACCGTCACATCTCCTGTGGAGATTCCTTCGGACCCTAATAGAGGGTGTTGTTGGGGATGATCCTGGGTTTCTTTTATAGACTCCCCTTTTGATGAGGCGTTTCTCCGAGTTTCGTAGCATTTTCTCTCACTTGCTGGCGCAGTCGCCGCGGGTGAGAGAAGTGTACGCGACAGAGAGATGGGAGGTTCTAGAAGCCTACCCCACGTATGGTTGGTTTCGATACCCAAAACCTACGGAAAACTTAGCTTACCACGCCTGTATTGAGAACGGTGTAAATACGTTACTCTATACCAATAAGATCCTCAACCCAGGTTCCCTGGCGTCACTTTGGTGTTCAGTTGAGTTGATTCCGGTTACTAAGTTTCCTTTTTTGGTTACAGACTACCGATGGCTACGAAGCGAAACAAACCGCCGCCCGCCGCTGCGGAGGGACTCGTGCCTACCGGCTACAATACGTCACCGGATCGGACAGCTCCGCCGTCCCCACTACAGGGGGTACATGTGCTCTCAGATAGAGAGAGTGAGGACGACGAGGTGTTCCCAGGCGATTTGACCTTACAGGTCAATAGGCTAGTGGAGCAAAAGATGAAGGAGCTCCACAGCAAGGACCAACAATTCCCGCCAGCTGACTCAGACTGGCAGGATGTCTCTGATTTCGAAGAGACGGATTCGGCACCTGAGCCCCCGCGCCCTAAGGCCAAAAAGCGGAAACGACCGGCTAGCTCCTCTGGTGATGATTACACCAAAGCCACCAAGGGCAAGACAGTGAAGAAGCCAAAGAAGAAAAGTAAGAAGAAGAAGAAGAAAGATTCTTCTTCCGATTCATCGTCCGACTCGTCAACTACTGAGTCGGACTCAGACACGGAAAGGGCTGGCCTTTATGCCAACCTGGGAGGCAAGATTCGGAAGCGCTGCCCAATCCAAAAGGGAAAGAAAGTCAGAACAACGACTATGATGCGCGAGACTATAAAGGGACATTTTAACACCTTTAAGCCAGCTGAGGTGATCAACAAAATCACTGAGCAAATTTCCGGGATAAAAGGTATCCCCGATAGTGTAGTGAAAGAGATGGACGCTGGGATCCATCTGAATGAGGAGAAGAAGCGCTTCGAGACTGCTCTGTTTACCGTTCACAAAGCGGTCTTAGGGGTCCTCGCCTCAGTCGTTCCGGTAGCTAACCGGATGCAAACTGAGAACAAGTTCTCTTCACTGGCCAGAGGCATGGATAAGGGCGTGGCCCTCCTCACAGCTGCCAGTAACTTCTTGAGCTACCGTAGATACGAAAACGTGTTCAAAGCGGTCACCACACAAGCTGGGAAGGAAGTAGCCAGATCTAAGAAGGTCATGGACAACGATGGCAAGGAGTATACTCTCTTTTTGCCGCCCAAACCCATCAAGGGCAAACCTTTGGATAAAGGTAAAATGTTTGGTGGCCAACTTCCATACCTCTTCCAGGAGGTCGAGACGGAAGCCAAGAGTGGTCGTAACCTTGAGCCGGCCAAGAAAGCCGACTCGTCAAGATTTCGTCGCCCCCGAGGGGATTTTCGTCCTCGCCGAGGAGGCAGAGCTGGGAGGTCCGGCCCGTCCTACGGCTTTCAGCCCAGAGGCAGAGGTCGGGGAGACAGGCAAGGTTGGAACGACGGCAACCGCCCATTCAGGAAGGAGTTTGCCCCGAAACAATCCTTCCCACGCCCAGGCAACAAATAGACATTGCTACACAAACCCAACTTCCTAAGTTGGTGGCGGAATCTACACAAACAGATGTAAGCGAATTTTGTGCGGGGAACATATTTAATTGTATTTCTTCTTGGTACGAAATCACTACTGACGTTAACATTTTAGATATTGTTACCGGTGTTAAGATTCCATTTACTGAAATCCCGTTACAACAACGGGTACCTTTCCCATATAGATTTAAAGATTTGGAGAAACAAGCATTATCAGAACAAGTTGCACTTTTTGAATCTAAAGGTATCATTGAAGAGGTGCCTCACACCCCAGGAGAATTTATCTCTAATATATTTTCAAGGCCAAAGCCAAATGGCGATATTCGCATGATTTTAGATTTAACTAAGTTGAACGTACTTGTAGAATATCAACATTTCAAAATGTTTTCCCTGGACACTGCCAGAGACTTGGTTACAGAGAATGCTTGGATGGCTAGTGTTGATTTACAACATGCATATTATACTGTCCCGATATTTGAAGGACACCGCAAATTCTTAAGATTTATTTGGGAAGATAGACTATTTCAATTTACATGTATGCCAAATGGCTTAGCATGCGCTCCACGCTTGTTTACTAAATTATTGAAACCGGTTTTTTCGGTCATGGCAAATAAGGGTCATACTATGTTCCCTTACATTGATGATTCTTTCATTGTTTCACAATCATTTGATGAGTGTCAACACGCTGTTGACGATTTATGTTCCCTTCTGACAATGTTAGGTTTTTATTTGAATCATAACAAGTCAGTTTTTGTCCCCACAACTGAACTCAAATGTTTAGGCTTTATTATTAACACACGCTGTATGACTGTTTCACTCCCCGATAACAAGCTGACTAAGTTTCACGATACGGCGTCTCACTTGGTCGCCCTAAGTAGGCCAAAGATAAGACAGGTCGCGGTGCTAGTTGGCATACTTATTGCTTACGCCCCGGCTATTCTATATGGTAAAGCCCACATAAAATCTTTGGAAATAGATAAGAACTTAGGGTTGGCTCGTACTAAAGGCAATTTTGAAAGGAAAATGTTTATTTCAGAAGAGGGAATGAAACACATTAACTGGTGGTTTAATAATATTCAAAATCCCCCCAATCCTATACGGATGAATGAACCCAACACAGTAGTGACTACTGATGCTTCATTAGAAGGTTGGGGGGCACATTGCGATTCCATAGCAACAGGGGGACGTTGGTTGAAAGAAGAAAATTCAGATCACATTAATGTTTTAGAGCTACGAGCTATTTATTTAGGCCTTGCTAGTTTAGTTAAGGTACACGTAAACACGTCCGTATTTTAACGGATAATACAACGGCAATGGCATATGTACGAAACATGGGTGGGACAAAGTCCAGGCCATGTAATGCGATGGCTAGAAAAATTTGGGAATGGGCCCAAATGAATAAAGTTTGGCTAACAGTAGCATATATTCCCGGAACGCAAAATACCTTAGCAGATCATAAAAGTCGACATTTTCATGACCATTTGGAATGGTCCCTTAATCCAGACATTTTCACCACAGTGTGCCAAAAGTGGGGCCAACCTGAAGGTGACTTGTTTGCTTCACGAAACAATTGTAAAATTGACAAATATGTGTCATGGCATCCAGAACCTGATGCCTGGCATATAGATGCTTTTTCTATCACATGGGAGAATAAATTTTATTATATCTTCCCCCCATTCAGCCTGATCAGCCGGGTAAGCCGAAAGATAAAGATGGACAACGAACACGCAATATTAATCGTTCCCAACTGGGACACGCAACCTTGGCAACCGGGCATACAGGCAGCTGCCAAAGATTGCCTCCGATTCCGAAGATCACCAGGCAATCTGACACACCAAGGCCCTCTAAAACAAAGAGGGGACGTGTCCACAACACCGTTGTTGGCATTCCTTTTTTAAATAAATATTTAGAACAATTCGGTTTAGATAAAATTACACAACAAAGACTTGTCGCAGATGCTTGGCGTAAAGGTACAGTTAAAATGTATACCACATATTTGAAAAAGTGGGGTGTTTATTGTTTAATTAAGAAAGTCAAACCCATGAATCCTACTATTTCCCAAGTGGGTAATTTTCTCCGAGGGTTAGAGGACGAAGGCTTAGGGTTTGGATCTATTAATGCTGCTCGCTGTGCTTTATCCGTCATCCTTCCACGGATAAATAATGAGACATTTGGTAAACACCATGTTATTCATTGGATTGTAAGATCGATTTATTAACGAAACCCACCCAAACCGAAGTACAGTCGCTTCTGGGATGTTTCGGTAGTGTTTGATTTGCTAAGACAGTGGCCTCATAATAGGCATTTAGATCTCAAACAATTAGGGTTTAAGGTAGCGTTGCTCTTATTATTAGTAACAGGACATAGGGGACAAACTATTGTTGCCCTATCACTAGATGGCCTAGAAATAGATAGAAATGAGGCCACATTTGATTTGTCAAAGCTGTTAAAATCTAACAGATTAGGTGACCCTTTGTCTACTATTAGGGTAAGTAGTTTCAAAGAAGACCCAAAACTTTGTGTTGTATCAGCCATTAGGGCCTATATATCCAAGACCAAGGACTTGAGAACTTCAAGACAGTTGTTAGTGAGCTTTATTAAGCCACACAAGGGCATTTCGCGAGATACTCTAGCGAGATGGACAATTAGTATGTTGAAATTGGCAGGCGTTGACACGGACAAATATGCCTCACACTCAACAAGAGGTGCTATGGTGTCTAAGGCGCGACTGCTTGGCATCTCTGTCAAGCGGATCCTGGCCCATGCAGGATGGAAAACAGCACGATCGTTTGCTACCCACTAAAACAAACGATTGGAAAAGTCGAGCACACTAGCCCGACAGCTGCTACAAGACTAGATCGGCATTAGGTGAGAATACACTTCGATTTCACCAAAAATGTTATTTTGCTGATTGATGATAATGTATGTTTAACAATTATTATTGACTTGTGACATAAGAATACAGGATAAATGAGATTACGTAAACCTCTCCCTAGCCTGAGGCTGTATACCGAGGTAAAATAGATTAGTTAGACGAATCTTACCTGGGTATAGATGATGGATAACTGTTGTTTTACCGAGGTATAAGCCTCGGATAGACGTGGGCTAGGGCCCTCCCGCCACACCCGTCCACGTCTATTCGTTTGCTTATACCAAGGAAACTTCGCAGTTTAGTACCATTGTCACCATTGATGTACTTTTAGATTATTTGTTTCATTTATCCTGATTAAGTAGGTAAAGATTGCTGGACCGGATGTGCTTACCTCTCCCTAGCCCACGTCTATCCGAGGCTTATACCTCGGTAAAACAACAGTTATCCATCATCTATACCCAGGTAAGATTCGTCTAACTAATCTATATAATGTATATATATATATATATGTATATATATAAAGGAACTATATATATATATATATATATATATATAATCAGCAGCTGCCGATTCGGTTGAGTGCATGCTTCCCGATCGGGAGTTCGATTCCTGGTCGAGTCTAACCAATAACTTACTAAATTTATACTTGTCGCTTCCTAGCCTGGCTAGCCGCTATGTATTAATAGGATACTTGTGAGCTCAGTGTCAGGATAATGTGACTGAATGAGATATCAAGTTATGGTTCCGGTGGCCTGATTTCCCAATGGGACAGCACTATAAAGTTGACATGAGTGCGTATTGTGGCGGAGGCAGGAACTAAACCCCTATGGAGTAGTACCGTAGGTAATAACTAAGTCCTATGACAGAAGTACAGTAGGTAATAACTAATATAGAGAGAACTGATAAGTGATAATGTCCTTGTTTATATTCCCATAATATATTATAGAGCACATATATATTCATCAGGGGGAGCTGTATATACATATAGCCTATGCACACTCAGCAGATTGGAGATATATAAATATATATATATATATTTATTTATCCACCTCGCCATATATATATTTATTGTTGTTGGTAAACACAGTTTATTCATCAGAACATACATTTTGTTTCAGTCCTGCGGCACTGGTCTTCTGGCCGTTTACATTGCATTGTCAATGGGTAGTTCAGCGGGTATATATATATAATATACATAATATATAATATACATATATATAGTAAAACCTCTCTAAACCAACCGACCTTGGGACCGACTTTAAGTGATCCATTTAGGGAGGTGGTCGGTTTAGGGAGTTAGAATATGCTTACAGTGGTATTGTTGGGACTCAAATAAAGCGATCGATATAGGGGAATGGTCGATCTGTGGAGGTGGTCGGTTAGAGAGGTTTTACTGTATACACATGCTTGGTATATGTACGTGTAAATATGACACCCGCTACATGCCTTTAATGTGACACAATGTAGACGGCCACTGTCTACGTGCAGATGGACTGTGGTTGCGGAATCAGAATGGATCTCCTATAGCTAGTTGCTGTGCGTTTTTTCACCCAAAATGCCATCAGATAGTGAGACAGAGACGCCAACTTCTCTACACACACGTCACACAGCATGACACACACAATATCAATTTGGTACACTTACACAAAGTTTGGGTTAATTGCAGCTGAGATGTATGTGAGATTAGGGAGTTTTCTTTTATCTTTACAATGGTATTGTATAGGCGATCGTTTGGGACTCAAATAAAGGGATGGATATAGGGGAGTGGCTGATCTGTGGAGGTGGTCGGTTAGAGAGGTTTTACTGTATACACATACTGGGTACATGTACGTGTAAATATGACACCCGCTACATGCCTTTAACGTGACACAATGTAGATGGCCACTGTCTACGTGCAGATGGACTGGGTTGCGGAATCAGAATGGATCTCCTATAGCTAGTTGCTGTGCATTTTTTCACCCAGCAATGCCATCAGATAGTGAGACAGAGACGCCAACTTCTCTACATACACGTCACACAGCGTGACACACACGTCACACAACATGACACACACACAATATCAATTTGGTACACTTCCACGAAGTTTGGGTCAATTGCAGTTGAGATGTATGTGAGATTTTTGTGAGATATCAAATTTGTCTCCTGCCGTAGTTGGGTTGGAGGGCGGGAGGAGGTTGGGGGGGGGGGGGGAGTATATGACTATTTGTTATCACTATATGCATTGCCCTGAATGCTCCTCAAAGCAAAATACAGTATAGCATCTCTAAATCGACCGACCATAGGACCGACTTTAAATGGTCCATTTAGGCAGGTGGTCGGTTTAGGGAGTTTTCTTTTATCTTTACAATAGTGTTGTACAGGCGATCGTATGGGACCCAAATAAAGCGATGGATATAGGGTAGTGGTTGATCTGTGGCAGTGGTCGGTTAGAGAGGTTTGACTGTATGACACAATTTGTTGAGTATTTATTTGCCCTTTTTGTTATTGTTTACAGTTTATCCCTACATTTTGTTCAGCGGTAGTTTCTTCTATGCTGGTGTAATACTAGCAAGCTTTGTATTATGTAAAGAGTTGAGGCACAAAAACCCCAGAAATACCAATCCAAGAATTGACATAAACGTTGGATTCAAACCTTCAAAAAGTTGTTTTTATTTACATTCCTGCTTTTTTTGTTCATTGCTCCATAATCATAATATTCATATCATCACAAGAAAAGTGAAATTAGTGAGAATTAAAATTAGTTTCAGGTAAATTTGTTAAATTTGAATTGCATTTTTGGATTGGTTACGTGGGTTTGCGCCTGCACTCTTCATTTGGAGTTTATCTCTTGATTTCATTCAGTGGTACTTTCTTCTATGCTGATGTAATATTAACAATCTTTATTATTATTTGCAGTTTATCCCTACATTTCCTTCAGTAATACTTTCTTCTATGCTGGTGTAATATTAGCAGGCTTTGGTTGGTAGAGGGGGGGGGGGGAGGGAGGGATTCCCGATAGAGCTCTCTCTCCGTCCAAACCCACCCATCACGCACAGCTTCCATTAAACACTGTCCTCAGCGGCACCCATCCCTCACCACCCCCTCCCTCCTCCCTCCCCCACCCCCTCTCCACTCCTCCCTGAGCCCTCCCTCCCTGGCCTCCCCCTTCCTCCCCCCCCTACTTCCCCCCCCCCTCCCCTCCCCCCTCCCTACTTCCCCTCCCCTCCCCCTGCATCCATATCCCTCCCTCTCTCCCTCTTCCCTGCCTGCCTCCCGCCCTCTCTCCCCTCCCTCCCGCCCCATCCCTAGTGACACTTGTACCCGTCGTGCCCCGTGCGAGTGGATCCCGTCCCGCCGGGCCCCAGCGGGCAGCGCGCCGCCCGGCGCGGCGTCGTTCACAGTTTTTCCTCCAGAGGGCGCCCCGAGTGGGCGCCGATAGCGCTAGGAGTTTGCACTTGCAGTGGGAAAAGGGGGGAGGGGGAGGAAGGGGTGGGGTGCGGGGCTTTACACATGGCCAGGGCCCGACTTGATTACCGCCGCCATGCCATCTCTCGAGCCGCCGGCGCGCCGGAGCACCCATCGCGCCCGTGCTTCAGCTTTGCTCGCATGCGGATTGGCGATGTCAATCGAGTTGGACCGAGGTGTGAGGTCGCGGCCGGTGGAGTGGCTTACAGGTTGAAGGTCAAAAATGGTGATGCTGATTCGGATATTGTCCGCGGCGACTGAATGCGGGTGACTGATTGGGGCCTATTATATACCGGTGGCGCCATCATGCGGCGGTGGATTGATGGTGCGAGCGGTTCTTATTCATTCGGCATGCAGGGAACCCAGCTTCGTATTGGGTTGAGTGTTAGTAGTATATAGCTATGGGAGTTTGACAATGGCACTTTATTAATATTAGTATTACGATATTAAGGCCCTGCAGCCTAAATAATATGAGCATAACACGTTATACAATACAAAATATGTGGGTATGGATGTGTTTTATGTCCTAGTTGTTGTTGTTTTATGTCCTAACAATACCTAAGGTCATGTCAGGATGGGTACCGATTTGTGACAGTGCGCACTCATGGCGACTTTATAGTGCTGCTTCACTGGGAGACCAGGCTGCCAGCACCATGACCCAATATCCCACAGAATCACATTATCCTGATACTGGGACAACCAGTCCTTGTCCTATCCTATTATTTATGCCAAGCATCAGACTAGGAGGGGACATATATCAATTTGATAACTTATTGGTTTGACGTGGCTGGAATTCAAACTCCTGACCTACCTCACGGTTCGGCCAGGTTGCAGGTATTGCAGGTATAGCAATACCTCAGGTAGTTTGACGCCCCTGCCTTGCAGAGTTGTAAACCACTGCCTTGTGGTACAGGTTCTTGACAGAACCGAAGGCTAAGGGAGCAAACCCTGAACAGAAAACCATGTCACTGTGGCAGCATTAAGGGCGGTTGATGTATGGAACTCCCAACATCTCCCGACCAGCCACTGCAGGGACAAATAGTTTTGCGCCTGTCTTGACATGTTCTTGCCGGTGTGAAACCTCTATTTGCTCCCCGAGAGAGTGCCGCTGGTAACTTGCAAAAGCCAGCAGCACTTCAACACTTTTGCAGGCAGCTTTCATGAAATGTGATACCATCAAGAGAAACCTGAAGCTGAGAGACATTAAGACCGACTCATGGACGCAACTCTCACAGCAGAGAGCTAAATGGAGAGTGGCAGTCAACTAATGAAAGCAGTCTTTGTCAGATCGCGACCGACAGCATGATGATGTTTGTATGTGTGAATATGTGTATATCTTTTTATTTGACATGACCAACACATCGTTAGTTAATCAGACTTATTGTGATCCAATATGACTAGTCATGATTTGTATATATATCTTAAGACACCCCATTCTCTGCAAGTCATGTAGAGCTCAAACAAGATTGAATGCAACTATACTCAATCTGTGATTATTAATATTTTCATGGGGATGATGAAAATGGGAAATATTGTGCCTAGAGCGGGAATCGAACCCACATCTTTTGCCGGGCCAGTGTACTAACCATGACACCACCTAGTATTCCTGATGTCACCACCCTATCCACGCCCAACTCTCTTTGTGGCTCCTTGCCTAAGTGTTCAATGCAGACTACTACAATATGATTCGGCCATCATGAACCCTCTCAGCTGTTAGAGCCATTCTTAGTAGTTGTGAGTACAATGCCACAGTTAATATATCTAGAATTTTAATATTTTGCTAACATATAGCGAATATTCGCTTTCAGAATACAGTGGAAAATCAGGTGACCAGATATTTAAATGCTTTCCTCCATTCTCTCTTCTCTCTCTCTAGGCCTACCGTCCTGATATGACCTTAGATGTTGCTAGGACGTAAAACAACAACAAACAAACTCTCTCTCTCTCCTCACATTAACAGGATAGGGAAAGGACTGGCTAGTTCAGTGTCAGGATAATGTCGCTGGTGCTGGTGGCCTAGTCTCTCAGTGGGGCGGCACTATAAAGTCACCATGAGTGTCCGTTGCCACAAGTCGGTACCCATCCTGATTTGACGTTAGATCTTGCTAGGACATAAAACAACAACAAACAACAACCTTTCACCGTTGTCACAGGTCCTGACCTTTTACTAGGACTGGGGGCGGCGGGGGGGGGGGGGGTGAGGGCATCACAATATGACCATGTGTACTCGATAGAACTGGGGCTTATGCCCTGAATGATTAAAAGTGTCAGCCAAATAAATCTATTCACTGCACACATACATGACCGGTAAGTCCTTTGACGGTGGCGCCTCAGGGGGGGGGGGGAGGGGGGGGGGGAGTCATGTCAAAGCGAAGTAAATCCATGAACTTGGCATTCCGTATATTCTACGCACATTCCCAGAAAGCTTTGTTCTTGGCTTGTGTGTCGCGGGCACAGTTTCTCGCTCAATGAAAACTTATTTATTATGGATATTCTGTGGTGATAAAGACTAGTTATGGCTGCGCTGCACGCCCTCTACTGGGTGCCGTCTATCCGCCCAGATGACCTCTTTATTACGCTGGCGCGCCGATGTATTAGACCACAAACCGATTGCGGTTGTCACCACGTGACCGCCCGTGCCTATTGAGCAGAGTCCCCCGCCACCGACCTTTGACCTTGAACCCGACCTTAACCTTAAGATCCCAGCAACGGTTTCCGGTTGATTTGTTAGGTCCAAAGGACTTAGGACAGGCTCTCTGCGGGAAGCTCCCGCACCCGCCCACACTCTGGTTACCACCCGCCCACATGCTGGTTACCACCTGTCCTCCACACTCTGGTTACCACCCACCCACCACACACTCTAGTTAACACCTGCCCACCACACTCTGGTTACCACTTTCCCACCACACACTCTGGTTACCATCCACCCGCCACACTATGGTTAACACCCATCCACCACACTATGGTTACCACCTGCCCACCACACTCTGCTTAGCACCCGCCCACACTCCGCTTACCACCCGCGCACCACACTCTGGTTAGAAGCCACCCACTCTGGTTACCACCTGCCAACACTCTGGTTACCACCTGCCTACACTCTCATTACCAGCTGCCCACACTCTGGTTACCACCCACTCATGATCTGGTTACCACCCGTCCACACTCTGGTTTCCACCCACCCACACTCTTGTTCCCACCCATACACACTCTGATTACCACTCACACCCTGGTTACCACTCACACCCTGGTTATCACCTACACCCTGGTTACCACCCACCCACACTATGGCTACCACCCGACCACACTATGACTATCAGTACCACCCACCCACATCCCGGCAATAGCACACCCACACACAGGCCAGAATACACACAAAGGCCACCACTCACACACACACACACCACACCCCAGCCACAAAAATGCCACAACACTCACACACAGGCCACACACAGGCCCCACACAGGCCACAACATACCAACACACAGGCTACAACTCACCAACACCCCACACCCACCGTAACCACACCCCGAATACACCTTACCCACACCCCAAATACACCCTCACCCTGACCAGAACCGACTCTCACCCCAAAGACGCACCCCCCCCCCCCAGCCACAACTCACCCACACCCCAAACACACACCCCAGCCACAACCAACCCACACCCCAAGCACACACCCCAGCCACAACTAACCCACATCCCAAACACACACCTCAGCCACACCTCACCCACACCCCACCCACACCCCAGCCACACCCAACCCACAAGCCAAACACACACCCTTCACCCCGGCCACAACTCACTCACACCCCGTCCCCCCTCCCCCCCCCACCCCCCCCACCCAACCTCCCCCGCCCCGGGCCGCCCGGCACCGCCTAATTTGCCATGTACCTGGGGTGCGGCCGGACAAGGCGGGCGGTGTGTGATGCTGGCCGGTCACTGATCATATCACACGCTCCACTGACCATTCCCCGCCAGGGGGCAACACGAGTATTGACTACCAGTCACGTGACAGCCCGCGGGGCCATGTGACCCCCCACCCCATGGCGCCCCCTGTATGTGGTTCCGCGAACTGGGGGGAGAATTTCTTCGATATATCTCGTCCTCACTCAAGTGTCATCTATACAATTTTCGTGGGTCTTATGGGGCTGTCACACTAAGACGTTTCTAACCAGCGACCCGTCAACGTGTAGTGATTTTGGGTGATAATAAGTGAAACGTCGGGACACGCTGATGGCGCGTTACGGGGGCATCGGTACATTTCGCTACACGTCGGTACACTATCCTTGACGTTGATGGTCGGCGCAAAACGCCGGCACGCGCTATTGGTCGGCCAAGGTTTTAAGCGTGTCAAAAAAAAAACAACGACCAGCAGCGCACGCAAATATATGGGTAAGGACGTTAGGCACGGGTCGCGATGCGTTGGCCGCGCCGGAATAACGTTATGGGAATGCTAGGCAGACGCCGCGCATGCGGGAGGGTCGTTCCCACCCATTGCGGCAAACTGGGGCGTTTTTGTTTTACGCCCTAGCAACAATTAAGGTTATATGAAGACGTCGCGCCAAACTTTTCTTTTTTTTCCCCCCAACACGTCGACACACGTTGGCGGTGCGCAACTAACACGCTACTCACACGCTGCGCCAACGTCCAATTTCCCCATATTTCCCCTAAATCTTTAACGTTTCTCGACGCTTAAAATTTTATTTTCAACGCTGACGGGTCACCGGGAGAAGCGTCGTAGTGTGACAGGGCCTTTACTGGTTGTCCAGTGTATATAGATAGATCTTTAGCATATGTGTATCCTGTTTCTCGTTTAAAAGTAAAATAAAAATATAATACTGGCATATAAAAGAATAATATTTGAATGTGTATGTTTTTCCTTGTTTAAAAGTAAATAGAATAATGGAGTATTTGACAATAATTGGCAAATGCAAACTTATATTGATTACTGGTGGTGTAATGCCGTGTTGGCAGCTAGGGCCCATATTCAGGGCGAACTGCTAGTGACATCTATTGTCAATCAATCACATTCACATGCCTATCTTGAAATTTACATGAAATTCTGAAATGGTCAGATCCATGTCAAATGACTGCAATTTTGAAGTGTGTGAAATGGCAGCAAAATTAACTCACACATTAGAACTAAAATTGTCGGTGGTGATACAGCACAGTTGTTCTTATGATCCCTAAATTCTGATCCTGCTTTATGTTGGTGAAGAGGTCTCGCATGATATTCAAATTGATAAAATTAGAAAGCTAATATTTATTTTTGTGTTAGTAAAGTTTATTAATCTGGTCACGTGATTTTTATTATGCATTCCTTATGTGGGTGTTCTGTGTATCTGCATTCCATAGCCCTGGTCACATAGCCCTTAGTGGACGTATGTGAACGTAGTTGAACGGAGTTGAACAGAGTTGAATGTACTGGAATCCGTACTTGTCCTTGATGTAAACTTCGTAATAACGTGGGTGAGCCGTGATCTCCGATTTAATTTTTGGACATGTTCAAAAGAGCGGTACGTTAGAGGCTGAATTTGCATCCGTGATGCTAACGTACTGTGGCAAAGTCAAACGTAGTAGAACAGACCTCTTAATGTACTCTAGCCTACTCTGGCCTACTCTAGCATGCTTTGACCCACACAAAACCATACCGTGGTCACATAGCCGTAAGTGGACGTAGTTGAACATAGTTGAACATAGTGGAGGCTAAAATAGTTGAAAGTAGTTGAACATAGTTGAACATAGTTGAACGTAGTTGAACGTAGTTGAACGTACCGGCATCCTTACCGTAACGTATTGATCCGTATCATTCGGTGGCTCATCAAACAAAACCTGCCATACCTTAACGCATTTTAACGTAGTTTAACAAACTTATACCACGTTTGACCCACTACGTTCAACTACGTCCACTAACCACTTGCATGTGCACTGAACGAGTGTTATGGATTGGTGCAGTGTTCCCCTCACCGCACCCTATACTAGCAGGGCGTGTTAGAAGCCTGCCAGATACCAGCTTCAGTATCCCAGGAGACTAATGTTGAATGGTGATTTGCGCCTTAGCAACATCTGAGGGAGGTGCCGCGTTGTGCCTGTGCGAACACAATATCTCAACCCAGTCATGTTATCTTGACGCTGATCGAGCCATCCCTTGTCCTATCCTGTCCTGCTAATGTCGAGTGCCAGTCAAGTTCGCCTCGGGATAATTCCCCATTTGCACTATGCGAAGTGAACGCTGTAACCACTTGGCCATACTTCCGGTACTCGTAAACAGTGTTTCATTGCTGTCATAACACAGTTCATAAATAATGTTTTACTCCTTGCTGTAGGCCATGTAATTGCTTATATATATATATATATATAATACATATATATATACCCACATATATATATCTATATATAGATATATCAAGATGAAGATATACAGGATCTTGAAAAGTCTTGAGCTTCATTTGCCCCATTCCAAGGCCTTGAAATACCTAGAATTTAGCCTATTTCGGGTAGTTAGTATTAAAAATCCTTGAATTCCATTAAACTGTTCTCATTGATCTAAATTAGTCTGAAATCGCCATTCCGAATGTCAATTTCGGACTAATTCCAAATGAAAATAATTCCTATCAAAAACAGCATTGAATTCCTATCAAAAACAGCATTGAAAAACCTTGAAATAGCCTTGAATTCCATATCTTCACATGTGTACGGATCCTGGATATAGCTATATTTAGATGTATATATAGCTCTAGGTATGTCAATGGATATCCACATATATCCGTATATATATATATATTGCTTGTTTGTTGTTGTTTTACGTCCTAGCAACATCTAAGGTCATATCAGGACGGGCTCTCATCTATAAAGATATATCTACATAGATATGTGTGCTTCTATATATATATATGTGTGCTTCTATATATATATATATAATGTATATATATATATATGGTTCTATATATATATATATATATATATATATATATATAGAAGCACACATATATATGTATGTATATATATATCTTTATGGATGAGATCCCGTCCTGATATGACTTTAGATGTTGCTAGGACGTAAAACAACAACAAACAAACAAATTATAGATAAGAACGTTAGTAAAACACCCCCACTCATGAAGTCAGGCTGTGAACTGTTAGTAATTTCGGTTCCTCAAATGACGCCCTTTCCGTGTGCGGCAGGAGGTATGGACAAATAAGTGTCTATCATGCTTTGGCTGTGATCTATAGCTCACTCTATATGCTCTTTATTTAGCCATCTGGGCCATCTATCTATCAGATATTGCGGTGGGTGTATGCAACTCCTGCATTCTCATACCGAATATCTTGCAGAAGTTTGCCTTTCTATGTATCACTCTTCTATTGCTAGTAAGGAAGCTAATTACTGTGATGGGGCCCCTTTGTTGGCCACCCAGGACTTGACCTTCATGCTGTAGACCCCCCAAGCAAGCAGGAGAATGAGTATGTTTGCTTCTCACGTATTTAATCACTGCTCACTGCGGCGTCCATGATCAAGTGACCCGCCTCTGCCCTGCCGGGTCCCACGTCAACTTCCTCGGTGGGGGGGGGGGGTGAGGTTATGCTAGCCGCATACAGTAGGTGGCAGCCTTGTCGCGATGCTGCCCAGCGGCTACCGTACCGCCACCTATTGCTGTAAATTGTGATGGTGACAGAGCAGTCCTCGCTGCCACCGTATGGTAGTGAAGCTCATGTCTGGACCACTACACTACTTTGTCGCTTTTGCTTCTTCTTTAAAAAAAAAAAATTAAAGGAAAGAAAATCATAACTTTTGTTTTGTGTTTGGGCTTGTCATTCAAAGTTGTCTGTTGTACACAATGCATCATACATAGATGAGAATCTGGCGGATTTATCCGCAATTCTGGTTTTTCTATCTGCCCGATTTCTTCCAGATATGGTCAAAGTTTACGACCATTCCAGCTTCTCTCGTCACTTTAGAAGTCCCAAAAATTCATCAAATATTTTCCTGATTTTCTTTGTCAGGCCATTCTCATATATGATGCATTCGACACATCTCTTTATGCGTTACAATATTATATCAGAGATCAATTTTGTTGTCATTTGACACAAATCTGACTTTCAGATTCTCATGTAAATTTCAATCCAGGCATATACATGTGATTAACAGAACTGAGAGACTAAATATCACTGACCTTTTGCCATGAGTGTGGTCCTTGCTGCCGACATGGCATTAAACCATCAGCAATCAACCAATCAATTAATCAATCAAGAGTTACTGTCTGCTTTAAAAACCGGAAGTAGAGCCCCCCCCCCCCCACCACCAGCCAAGGGAAAGTAACTATTGGGAACCAAATAACTAACCATTTATATAACTAACAAACTCACAGAGGTTTGGGAGATGTGGGAGAATGCTTACAAGCAGAGAGAGAATACATGTAGTAGATAGCTAGCTACACAACAACTGAAATGGATTAAACACGGAGAACCACAAGACTTTTTTTGTTGTTGTAAATATTAATCATTCCAAGACTTAAATATGGTATAGTTTGACAATCCACATATAAAAATCGTAGTTATATGTTGTATTGATTAGACCTTTACATTAAAGAGTGGTTAAGTGCATAGTTTACCTTCATAGGTTTGTATGCCTACTGTGTTGTGAATTGCATAATTATCATGTTGTTGGAGATAACATTTTGAGATGGAGTGTTAGTAGAATGGTTTGTTTATTCTGTTAGATAGAGTGTGGTTAGCTTGTAGGGTTATGCTTAAAAGGTTAATACCTTGGGTGTGTTTTTGACTACATGAAGTAGTTTGAGTAAGTAGGTTGTTAGTAATGATGAGATAAACTATGCTTGGAGGATTTAACATTTCAGTCATTTAGTAGTCTAGTACAATCTTTATTAATGTCTATGTTTATAGCAATACTACCAGACTGATCAACATTTTCTGAATTTGCTGGGCAAATAATTTGTAAGGTGGATAACTTGGTTTGTTGGCAGCTATTACTGTCCCTGATATCATCACCCTATCCACGCCTAACTGTTTATGTGGATCCTTGCCTGAGAGGTCAGTGCAGACTACTACAGTCGTCCCCCTGGAATTGTATGTCTTTTAAATGTCTTATATCCACATTTCATTTAATGCGTACAGTTCCATACACACAGGCAATGCACTTACACATATATACATACACAGGGTAAGTTCAGCAACCATTCAGCGCGTAGCTTGTACAGGATCCAGCTCACGACAACCAGTGTCATGGGGGGTGATGAAAATGGGAAATATTGTGCCTCGAGCAGGAATCGACAATCTCTTTCAGATTTAGTGTGCTGACCATTACATCACCTAGGTTCCCTGATGTCGTCACCCTATCCACTTTGCACCTGTCTGTGTGGCTCCTTGCCTGAGAGGTCAGTGCAGACCGTACTTTATGGTGGGTACTGAACTGCCATCTGACCCAGCTATGATACTGTGAGTGTGAGCTATCTAGCTCTCTCTGTAGTGGCCTGGGTGCTACTGCGAGTGACACTAAATCTAGTTCCTTGCGCGTAGTTATCCCTTGTGCCGGCCGCTGTTTCCGGTACTGATGTAGTCCATGCATCGTTAGCCAGACAAGAGTGATTTGTGAGGGCGTATAGTGTGTGTGTGTGTGTGTGTGTTGGGTGGGTGGGGGATTAACGTGGTGTGGCCAGCCGGGGTATGGAGGAAGGGGAGGGGGAAGGGGGGGGGGGGGGGGGTCACTAGTTAGTTGACACCGCCGCTTGGGGGTTGGGTGGGCCATAGTGGGTGGGTGTGGGTATGGGCGTGTGTGTTTGGTGTGTGTGGGTATGGGCATTTGTGGATGTATGGGTGGATGTAGGTATGGGAGTGTATGGGTGGGTGTGCGTATGGGCATGTGTGGGTGTGGGCGTGTGAGTGTGGGTATTGCCATGTATGGGTGGGTGTGGGTATCGGTGCGTATGAGGGCGTGTGGGTATGAGAATGGGTGGGTGTATGTGTGGGTGTGGGTATTGGTATGTATGGGTGGATGTGGGTATGGGCATGTGTGGATGTGGGTGTAACGGCGGGTGCGGGTATGGGCGTGTGGGGGTATGTGGGGGTATGGGCATGTGGTGGGGGGGGGGGGGGTTATGGGCGTGTATGGGTGCGTGTGGGTATGAGAATGGGTGGGTGTATGGGTGGGTGTGGGTATTGGTATGTATGGGTGTTTGTGGGTATGGGCATGTGTGGGGGTGGGTGTAACGGTGAGTGTGGGTATGGGCGTGTGGGGGTAGATTTGGGTATGGGCATATGTGGGTGGGTGTGGGTATAGGTGCGTGTGGGTATGGGAATGTGGGAATGGGTGAGTGTGGGTATTGGCATGTATGGGTGGATGTGGGTATGTGTGGGTGTGGGTGTAACGGTGGGTGCGGGTATGGGTGTGTGAGGATAGGTATGGGTATGTGTGGGTGTGGGTGTAACGGTGGGTGCGGGTATGGGTGTGTGAGGGTAGCTGTGGGTATGTGTGGGTGTGGGTGCGCATGGGTGAGTGTGGGTGTCGAATAGGGTATGGGCATGTGTGGGTGTGGGCCAGTGTGGGTATGGCCATTGGCAGGTGGGTGGGTGTATGGGTATGTGGGTGTGGTTGTGTGGGGGTGGATGTGTCAGTATGTGGGTTGGGTGGTAATGTGTATATATGGTTGTGGGTGTGTGGGGGGGGGGGTAAATGTATGTGTGTATGTGCGTGTGTGTGAGGGGGGGGGGGAGTTAGGGATGTAGAAGGGATGGTGCTTGGTCACTGGTGGTAGAGTGTTGTGTTGGTGTATGTATGTCTGTGGATGTGTGGGTAGATGTTTATGTGTATGTGCGTTTGGAGAGGAGGTAGTGATTGAGCACTGATGGTGGTCTCAATGGGTGAGGGTCGGGGGTTAGTGGGTGGGGGTGCGCTTAGTGTGCCTGGTGGTGGCAGTATGCGTACTGACGTGTCTAATGCCGGTGAATAAGTAACTACATGCACTCCCCCCGGGTCTACCCTCGTAATGTCCCGGGACCATCACCCGGGACCATCACCTGGGACCATCACCCACACCGACTGTATATGGTACACCCATCTTACTGGGACTGACCCCTGACCCCTGGCCCCGCCCTTCTCCACCCTCCCGACTCTATATGAGACACCCATCTTACTCGGACTGACCCCTGAACCCTCCCCTTCTCCACCCTACTCCCACCCAACCCAACCTTTCCCCCCTCCCCTCTCCCCCCTCCCCCCTCCCCAGCCCCCTCCCCAGCCCCCTCCCCACCCACCCCGATTGTATTATCGTGTATATGATACACCCATGTTACTCGGACTGACCTCTGACCCTGCCCTTCCCAGTCCCCAGGCCCACCCAGCCCCCACGCCCAGCCCCCAGCCCCAGCCCCAGCCCCAGCCCCCACCCCAGCCCCCACCCCCCAGTCCCATCTCTATATAATGATTGACTGACCGGGGGCAACGCCCTCCTCTAACACCCACAGTCCGTAATGGTGATGGAGTAAGATATCTGTGGGTGGAGTAGGGGTGTGTAGGGGGTGTTGGGGGTGGGAGGATGAGATGGTGGAATGGACGCCGGGAGGGAGGGGGGAGTTCAGGGCGGGCATGCGGGGGGTGGGGGGTGTGGGGGGAGGGGGGGGTGGGGGGGGGGGGGGGGTGTGGGTGGCCGGGGAGGGGTGTAAGCCCAGGTCTGATGCCCCGATTAACCCCGTGGGGTCGCCCCGCAGGTGAGGCAGCGTTCCCCGGGTAACGAGAGCTATACGGGCGTCACCCCTGGATCGGTAGGCGGGATTTACAACCCGGGTGCAACTATTACGGCAGTGTTACGGGCCCCTGCCGGTATTGATCTCCTTGAGGGACGAGGTAGGGACGATTCCAGTGGGAAGAGGGAGGAGGGGAGGGGGGGAGGGGGGGGGAGTTAGTCATAAAGACAACATGGCGATGGTACCTAATGTAGCCACAGGCACCACTGCCCGCCTGGCTGCAATTGGTACAGGTGTCTGCCACGTCATGTGATACGTCATGTGACCCGAATTGTTCTTTTTTAATAATGCCTTCACGTGGTATATGTTATGTAACGGATTATTATTATGAGACCTCTTGTGACAACACGTCATGTTGAACTTAATGTGTACCGAACACGGTGGCCGAATCAGTAGAGCGTGGGCCTCACGTGCGGAAGGTCGGGACTTCGGTTCCCGGTCGAATCAAATCAATGACTTCCTTCCGCTCTTCTTCTTTCTCTCCCGCCCTCCCGCTCTCCCACTCCTCTCCCTCCCCCTTTCCCTCTCCCTCCACTCCTGCCCCTCCCCTTCCCCCCTCCCCTTCCCCTTCCAATCAGCCTCCCCTCCCCTGCCTGTCTGCGCCATTCCCCTTAATCAGCGTCGCTGTCACCTAATGCCTGGCGTTGGTGTAGTGGCCCTTCATGGGCTGTGATGGCCCTTCCTGGGCGGCACTGGCCCTTCCTGGGCTGCGGTGGCCCTTCCTAGGCTGCGGTGGCCTTTCCTGGGTTGATGTGGCCCTTCATAGGCTGTGGTGGCCCTTCCAGGGTTGCGGTGGCCCACCCTGGGCTGTGATGGCCCTCCCTGGGCTGCGTTGAGTTTCCCTCTCCCGTTATGGTAGATCGTGGTCGAGTCAAACCAATAACTCAAAAGCTTCCTAGCCAGTTGCTCAGCATTATTACTATTAGGATAGGGCAAAGATTGGTTGGCTCAGTTACTGAGTAGGATATCAAGTCATGGTGCTGGCAGCCTGGTCTCCCAGTGGAGCAGCACTATAAAGTTACTGTGAGTGTGCACTGTCACAAGTTGGCACCCGTCCTGATATGACCTTAAATGTTGCCAGGACATATAATTCCAGCAACCAGCAAACCAACCCGCAAATGCAGAGTAGAGTCCTGGTCACATGCACGTTAGTGAACGTAGTTGAACGTAGGATAGATTAATGTGGGTCAAACATGGTATCACTACATTAAACTATGTTAATAGTACAGATAAATACATTATGGTACAGATCCCGGTACGTTATGGTAGGAATCCCGGAACGTCCAACTATGTTGAACTACATTGAACTATGTTACCCTCCACTACGTTCAACTACGTTCAACTCCGTCCACTAACGGCTATGTGACCACGGCAGAACAGCCAAGGCTTTGTGTGGGTCAAAGTACACTAGGGTATGCTAGAGTATACTAGAGTATGCTAGAGTACATTAAGAAGTATGTTAGAGTATGCTAGAGTACGTTATCATCATGGAGGCTATGTCTGCCTCAAACATACCTCTCTTTTGAACATGTCCAGACCTTAAATTGGAACTCACGGCCCACACACATTCTTATCATGTTCTCATCACGGAAAAGTACAGATGCCGGTACGTTGCACTATGTTGAACTACCTTAGCATCCACTATGTTCAACTACGTCCACTACTGTGTATGTGACGGGCCTTAAGGCTTATCGTAGGAATAGGTTTGGGGTCTTTCCTCAACAAATCAAGGCAACCTGAGTCACTAAAGGGGTTTTTAAGGTTGCCTGAGGTCTCGGTCACCAGAAATCCAAGATGGCCATCCCTAGCAACCGGTTAAACATTTCAAACGGTCATAACTTAAAAAGTATTTGATCTAGAGGGATGAATAATGTGTCTTTACCCAATCTATGTTGCCTGAGTCACTAGAGGGGGTTTGAATGTTGTCAGATATCTAGGTCAACTGGAATCCAAGATGACTGCCCATAGCAACCAACCAATATCCTCCAAGGTCATATGTCATGGACTATTGGACCTAATTAGAGGGTGCCAAAAGCTCCTTTTGTACTCTAACTTTGTACCTGATACTCCAAATGTTGCACATTCACATATATATACACACACATACACACAACCAAACATTGGTGTGTGGGTGGGTGTATGGGTGTGTGGGTGTGGGTCACACATTTGGCATCATACTGGCTTTTCATAGCTATCGTATATTCACCCTAGATATTCTATGTCAATGGATCCATGTCAGAAGTGGAAAGCTGTTAGGATGATTTGCTCAGATTTACATGGTAATTTGAAGAATTTTGTTATTAATACATTATGTAATGATAAAGTATATTCCAAAGATGTTGTGGGAATATTACATAGATAGAATAGCATGAAAAAATGGACCATGTTAGCTTATAAGGACTCAAGGAAATCCACATGGCTAATCGGAATTTGATGGGATTCCCCTAGGATTCCCATGTTCATACATGGCATGATGGGGATGTTTCATTGGGTGAAGGTACTGCTTAAGTGTGCTGGACCATATCTGTGAGGTTCTGGTAGTGAAGATGGGCTTATTGAGACAGGTATTAGGCAATTTTTTTTTATCCTGATTTCTGCTTTGGTAGGCTTGCATTAAGTAAGATCATTCCAAGGCCTACTGATTGTGTCAGATGTCATGACATCCTTGATGTGGGAGGTGTTCTGGTCATGAATCACACAGCAGGATCGTGAGGTAGATGGTGAGGTGATGTCAGCATCAGTGGATCTTAGGGTGGCCTTGTGTGGGAAGAGTAAGAGCAATGCAACTGCTAGGTTTACTGAGCTGCTTGCACAGTCAGGTCATATTCAACAATTTCTTGAATCCTTCCTGAAGGACTGTAGTTAAAAGTCGGAAGTATGCCAGTACTGATTGGTCTTCCAGCAAATGGCCCTTAATGTCAAGCATATCATCTCTTCTGAACGTGAAGGCAACTTTGCTCTGCATCTTACATCTATAGAGAAGTCTCTTCCCATCTTCCAAGAGAGTGACTTCCTTAACTACTGTCAATATGATTCATTTGACATTTAAACTATGAAGGTCCTACAGAGTAATATATACATCCTGAGGTTATCTGATAATCTTTGGGTGGCAAGTTTGTTGTGAAAGATTGTGATGGCTGCTACAATGCTGTGGCACCAGACATGAAGTTAGATCAGTCTATCCAGAAGGCATCTAAGGGTATAGGGGAATTGTGGACCAGACAATAAACAGCAGTTATGATTTAATGGCAGTTAATTTTTCATGAGATTCTTGTCATCTCTAATAAATTGAGAGAGATAACAAATAATACTTCAATGGACCATAGTGAATCTGCAGTTGTCCATCATGATCTCATAGGTTGAAAACAAAGCACTTGAACAGAAATGTGGCACTGCTTCAGGACTTTATATGCAGTAGATGCAATCCGTTTGTCATTCAAGCACCAGGTATAAAGCTGCATAACTTTGTAACTAAGCAGGTAGCAGGTGATGAAGTATCTGCACATCTGCTTCAGGCTCTCATGAATGGCAAGCAGTGATACAAGGAGTTTTGCAAGGATAGATTTGTTGAAAAGAACCATTAACTGTCTGTCACTATAGTAAAGGTAATCTTGACCTGTCTTGACTTCAAATCACAATCTGACACCAGTCTATCGACTGCTATTGCCTCTGAGAAGATATTGGCAGCTGCTCAGCAAGACATTGATATTGCGAAAGAGCGAGGATCACCATTAGTATTAATCTATTTGCATGATATCCTGCCATCTTCTAGCATCTTTGAAGGCAATATAGCTTCAAAACCAGAGAAAAGCAGGTTTGTGGTGGAAATTGAGAAGCATTTACAGCAAGAAGATATGGTCTTCCCCAAAGATAAAGAAGCTATCATAGTGTACTTCATGTCTAAAATCCACTCGTTCACAAACCTGTCTGTTTTTTGGGATATTTGTAAATGTTATAAGATGTGTGCTGTCTGACGGACAAGCTGTATATACCAGAACAAGCCCTCCACATTGTATTTGACAGCTATCTGGAATCCTCTGTCAAAGGGGGTGAAACAACTCAACGTGGCACTGGTGGTAGATTTGTTGATATGGCATTCATTGGACCGTATGTCCCGATACCCCTGCAGATGGACAAGTACTGGCCATCACCAAGTAATAAGACCAAGTTACAACATCTCGCATGCAAACATACCAAAAATATCTGTGAAAATAAGGCTAGGAAACCCCCCACTAAGCTGCACTGCAAAGGGGCATATGATATGTCACGGCCCACCAGCGGGACGTCCAATGGAAGGTAACCATGCCAAAAGTAGCCAGATAGCACATCACACAGCTACATACAAGTCTATGATATGTAAATAGGAGTAGGCTAGTCTAGTAGTAAGAGTAGAAAAATATAAAACACATATATACGAAGAAAATCCAAAAAACCTAACATAGGCTACTAACCGTCCCAACCAACTATCTATCTGCGACTGAAATGCAGGTTCTCAAATACCTTATCAGCAGCTACTGTGTGATAAGATAACACCAACACTACAGCTGTCCAGCATTGAAAACAAGCCTGAATACCCAGGCTTATTTATATACTATGGACAGTATAAATACAGCCTCAATAAAAAAAAAATTATTTAAAAAGAAGAAAATGTGTGCTACCCACTGAAAAGCATTCACAACTTCCTATTATTCTTAGTGGATGCATTGTTCATGATGAAGTTGTCTCAGCTGAGTTTATAAGCCTGGAGTCATCCTCTGTTACTCCTAACATGGATGTACCGACTGGCAGTGTAGAAGAGGATGATAGGCTGCTACTTCATTATGCTTGGGAGGTGGCCCAAGGCAGTGAGCATCTCCTGGTTATATCCAATGACACAGATACAGCATACCGGTGCACCCAAGCTTTCCGTATTGTTAAAGCTATTTTCCGTATTTTTGAATGACCCTTCAGTAGCACATTTACAATGAAAAATAAACAATTACATAATATCCACAAGCAAACTTTTCATGCTTGATAATAAGCTCCCTTCAAAACCACAAGCCCATTACAAACCTGTGCAATACTGAGTTTTATTTGAAAGATGTTTTTTTTTTAAACGTGTGTGTGGTTTTATTGGGCTTTTGGTAGCATTTGGCTTGGGTGAGCATAAGACATCTCCCACTTCATATTCTTGCTTAGAAGATTGGCCGTAGTTTGTGTCAAAACCTTGTGAAAGTGCATGTAATAACTAGAGATGATGCTCTTAGTAAAATTGGAACATAGCATGTTTCATTCCCATGTGAGCCTGGGAAATACCTGGAAAACTTTGCAGAGTCCAATGAATTTAGCAAGGATTGTTTACAGAAAGTAGAGGAATTCCTAGCTCATGTTTGGATTGGTGCTCGATGTAAAACATGTCGCTCCTTTGACCAGCACCGACTGGATAGTCACACTAAGGGTGCTGCTACATCAGTCTCTGGCACAACTGCCACCTACATCAAGTGTAATTCGTATTCACATTCAGAGATCATTTTTCATTGAAGGCAATGTCCTCAATCTCTTCCATGATCACGGTTCTACATCCAACTAACCATGGCTGTTGTTTTGTTTATGGTTGCACTATTTTGCCAGTGAAAGGTGTGAAGCCCGTCCCCACCTGAACAGCTTATTGTGTGCAAGTGTGGTAGCAAATGCAATGCCAAATGCTGTAAATGTGCAAAAGCAGGACTTCAATGTGCAGTATATCACATGTCACAGGAATCACAATTTCAAAATAAGTAGTATGGACTGGGAAATTACCATTGCTTATATAATTAGTAAGCCAACAGTTTCACTGGAGTAAACATTAACCATTGTATGGCTTAACAAATGATTATCAGTTGTATTGACTAGAAATAAAATAAGTTTATTCATTGCAAAATTGCCATGAGTGTCCCAAGTTATGACCATGTGTAATCTTGTAGTGGTTGCTCTGGGTGGCCATCTTGGATGTTCAATACCTGCACCTTGGGCCACCTTTAAACCTCACCTAGTGAATCAAGAAACCTATATTTCATCAGAAAGATATGTTATTCATTCCTTTTAACTCAAATACCATCATAGTTACAGCCATTGAAACAATTTTACTCTATTGCGTCATTGAGATCTGCTTGGTTTTGTTTTGATTGTCTTTCAAAGGAAGTCCACGCGCTTAATAACGATACGGGGCATATTTGATTAATCAACTCGGGTCACCCGAGCCACTTTTTGACGCATGCGCACATCCTACAGACTCGGGTTGAATAAACGAATACGCTTCTCCACGCTTAAGGTGTAAACAATGTTGGCTTAATCCAAAACGTGTTCTTTTTTTAAAAAAATAACCGATATAACTACAGCAAAATAGGATTTAAAGTATTTGTTGATTGCATAGTTTAGTTATTTTTCCATTTCATTAATCTAATTTATTTTTTTAAATATAAGAAAAACAAAAACACAGGACTTGTACTGCTACAGGACGGTACCAGCACAAATGTGACGTCATCGGTCCTAGCCAACCCCATCTAAGAGGTGGGTTACCTGGTTACTGGGGTCGGGATATTTTGCACACGGCACATGTTTTTGTCAACTCCACTCACGGTGTTTAATTTGAAATTCTAGCAACTCGGGTGACCCGAGTCACCCGGGTCGTGTTAATCGAATACCGCCACGGGTATTACTAGTTCCGCTAGTCCCCCCAGGAAGGGCGGAGGTGGCGACCCTGCACGCTGGGTCGCAGCTTCAGCTTATCTGACGGAAGTTGGGGTTGGTGCTCCTCCCATATAAAACGTTCACTATATGCCCTATACATGTGTTAAACAGAGTCCGTACGAGGCGTGGGAAGTCTTGACAAGTCTGATTATTAAATACTGATGATGTAACTTGGTGCACTTATTAAGCATAGAAGGGTGTACTAAGTCAATTCAATAGAAGTTAGAACCAGTTAGAGCTGAAGCCTATGGAGTTTTGACAGCATGAACACATTAATTTTGCATGTTTATGCATCAATTATCTCCCAAGTTAGTCATTTTAAATCAAAGTTACTTCAAATTAAAGTAAGATAGATTATAATTCTCAGAAAATGATAGAAACTCAAAACCACCGGACTATGTAACTTAAAGTTAAAGAGTCCTGAAGTCCCTCAATTTAATCCCAGGCTGTTGCTGTCAGATGGTGTTGGTTGGTTGTTGGAGTTTTACTTCCTGGCAACATCTAAGGTCATATCAGGATGGGTACTGCCTTTTGACAGTGCACATTCATGGTAACTTATAGTGCTGCCCCACTGGGGAACCAGTCCGCCAGCACCATAACCTGATATACTGACACCGAGCCAACCAGTCCTTGCCCTATCCTAATAATGCTAAGCGCAACAAGTATACATTTTGTAAGTCATTGGTTTGAGTCGACTGGGAATTGAACTCCCAACCTTCATCACGGGAGGCCTGCGCTCTTCCGATTCGGCCACCGCGTCCGTTGTCGGCCGGCACTCCCGGGGGTGCCAGGCTAGGGCGCCCCCCCCCCCCCCCAGGCGTGTCCGGGATTTTTTTTTATTTTTTTTTTTTATTGAGGCTGTATTTATACTGTCCATAGCATATAAGCCTGGGTATTCAGGCTTGTTTTCAATGCTGGCCAGCTGTAGTGTTGGTGTTGTCTTATCACACAGTAGCTGCTGATAAGGTATTTGATTGCCTGTATTTCAGTAGCAGATAGATAGTTGGTTGGTCTGGTTAGTACTATAGTAGTCTATGTTAATTTTTTTGGATTTTCTTGGCATATATGTGCTTTATTTTTTCTACTCTTATTTCTAGACTAGCCTACTCCTATTTACATATCATAGGCTTGTACGCAGCTGTGAGGTGTGTTATCTGGGTGCTTTTGGTATGGTTACCTTCCATTGGGCGTCTCGCTGGTGGGCCGTGACATGTATCACCTGCCCCTTTGCGGTGCAGCTTAGTTGGGGGTTCCTAGCCTTATTTTGCACAGATATTTTTTGTATGTTTTTAGGTCAGGAATTTGTCGTTCCTTTACTGTTTGGGCATTCCACACCTTGGCAGCCATTTCTAGCGTGCTTCTCTCGTGAGCTTTTATTTGGCTTCTGGTCTGCTTTAGTAGTGGCGCATTATTTGCTCTAGTTGCCCTTTGTGGTTTTGTTAGGAGTTTATTGTCTTGACTATAGCTGTATGCTAATGTTTTCAGATGAATTATTCTCCTATTTTCTAGCAATTTTACTTTGGTTCTTTTGTGTATGTCATAGGTGGGGTGCAGCTTGTCTACTCTGAGGCAGATTTTCAGGGCTCTGTTCTGTAGTGTTTGCAGTTTTTTTAGAAGTTCTTTCTTTGCACCCATGTAGTTTACATCTCCATAGTCAAAATAGGGTAGCACCATGCCCTTGAAGATTTTTATTGACATTTCTTGTGTCATGTAGTCTCTTAGCTTTGCAAATAGCCACAGTTTGTGGTTTACCTTTTGGACAATTTTGTTTATACATAGGTTGTAGTTTAGTTGGCTGTCCAACTCAAGGCCTAGGTATTTGTAATGGTCTACATTTTCTAGTGTTTGGCTTCCTAGCTTACAGTGTAGTTTTCTTTCTGGCATTTGTTTATGCGAGAAGAGAACTGTTTTTGACTTGCTTGTGTTGATGGTTATTTTGTTGGACTCACACCACTCATCCAGTTTTAGTAGGAGCTTGTTTAGTTTAGTTATTACCTCCTCTTCTGTGGTGCCGTTTGCATATATGACTGTGTCATCTGCATATAGTTGGAGGCATTCGGTTTGTAACCATTTTTCAAGATCGTTTATGTAGATTATAAAGAGCAGTGGCCCTAGCACTGACCCTTGGGGTACACCACATGTGACAGGTTGGTTGTCTGATAGTGTATTGTTTATTTTTGTTCTCTGTTGCCTGTCTTTCAGGTAGCATTTTATCCAGTCCATAGTGTTGGATTTTATGCCCATGGATTCTAGTTTTTCCAATAGTATGTTATGGTCTACTGTATCGAATGCTTTGCTGAAGTCAATGAAGGCTGCTCCAACTAATTGTTTTTGGTTCATTGACGCCAATATGTCATTTGTTAGGTTAGCTATTGTTTTAGATGTGGAGTGCAGTTTCCTGAAACCTCCTTGTCTTTCGTTTAGTATATTGTTTTTTTCCAGGTGTTCATTTATGTGTCTATGTAGCACTTTTTCAATGAGCTTGCCTGGGGTTTGAAGAATCGATATTGGCCTGTAGTTTCCCATGTTTTGTTTGTCTCCACTTTTGTGGATAGGGGTAATGGTTGCCATTTTCCAGGCTGAGATAAAATGCCCCTGTTCAAAGGAGATGTTGAATAGGTCGACTATAGTGGCTGGGATGGCTTGGAGTGCCTCTTTCAGCATTTTGGTTGGTATTTCGTCTATTCCACTTGGTTTATTTGTGTCTATGTCATTTATTAGTTTTTTTACTTCTATTATATCTGTTTTGCAGGTGGGGATTTCATTCTGCACAGTTCCTGATCTATTTTCCCACCTTTTTTTAAATTTTCCTGACAGCGTTTGTCCTATTGTGGCAAAGTGCGTGTTCAGTTTGTTTGCTGCATCTTTGTCTGAGAGTATTGTCCCTTCGTTATCTTGGAAGGTTGTGTGCTCTTCTTTGTTATTTTTGGGGAATAATAGGTCTACATTCTTCCAGAATCTGTTTGTATTGCTTCCCCAGTCTCTGTCCTGCTTTATTATGTATTTCTTTTTTGCTGTTCTCACAGCTTTGAGAGAGTGGTTTCTGGCAATATGGTAGGCCAGTTTGTCTTCTATAGTTTCTGTGAGCTTTGCTTTATTACCCAGTTTACTTTTGGCTATGATGAGCGTTAGCAGGTCATTGTCTACCCAGGGGTCCTGGTTTTTTTGTATTTTTATTTTCTTAATGGGGCACATCTCGTCAGCTGATTTTCTTATTTCTGCGATGATGTTGCCCCAATAGATATTAACATCATCTCTGTTTTGTGTGATGTTGTTTATGTTTTGGTGCAGATGATTTTTTAATGCATCTTCTGAGTAGTTTTTTAGGGACCTGCCCATCTTATACTCATAGTGATTTGTGCTTTTTAGTTTTTTCCTTGTTACATATATTAGCTCATGATCACTTATACCCCAGCTCCTGGTGCCCCATTTAGTGGCGTGGTTTGAGTTGGTTAGTATTAGGTCAATTGTGGTGCTATTTTTACTGAGCCTTGTTTTTTCAGTGATGAGCTGTTGTAGGCCTAAGATTTTGATTGTGGTTTGCAGCATTAGTTTGTTTTTATCATTGCTGTTGTAATTTACATTAAAGTCTCCTAGTATGAAGATTTCTGCCTTTGTCAGTTTTTTTATGGTGTTTATGCTCTTCTCTAGGGCTTCAATGAAGAGTTCAATTTCCCCTGATGGAGGTCTGTAGAGGCTTGCTATGGCTATATTTGCTTGCTTTTCATTTTTTATTAGGCACCATAGTAGTTCTATGTGTTCATTTGATAAGTTAGCTGTTATTAGTGCTTCAGGATCTAGAATTTTGGTGTCTTTGCAGTAAAGGGCAACACCTCCACCCTTTTTTGTTTGGTTTAGTGTGTTATTTTGCTGCCTATCATTGCGTACAAGCCTATATCCATCTATGTTGAGGGTGTTGTTTTTGTGGTTGTCAGTGAACCATGTTTCTGACAGTGCCAGTATGTCGAGATTTTCTCTTTTTAGGTGTATTTTTATTGTGTCGATTTTGTTGGATGCACTCTGGCAGTTTAGGTGGGCAAAGTGTGTGCCCCTCCCCAGCTTGCATTCAATTTCTTCTACCATATATATTTGTGCTTTTCGGTGAGTGGTTGCTTGATTTCGCGAATTTTACTTTTTAGTTTTAGTTAGATTGAGTTTGTGTGTGTGTGTGGGGGGGGGGGTGTGCTGGTGCATGCAGCACACGCATCTCCCTCTGGTGGGTAGTTGTGTAAGTCACTGCACTTATTACCTGTTTTGTGTGGAGGATGGCATATTTTTAGTAAAGCGTGTTAGTGAGATAGTAAATTTGTGATATTCATGGTTTGGAGCCCTGGTTCCTTTCCCAGTTCTCCCCGATCTGAACATTTGTATAGTTTTGTTTATTCCTTATTTATATTTTTCCTTTTTATTTGTTGGCATTTGTCAGGGTTTCCTTGACTTTTTGGAGGATGTCCCCCATTTTATTTTTGTAACCTGGTTTTATCGTTTCTCCTTCACTGGCGCTGTCCAGGTACCTTCCTGAGCCCCAGTATGGGCACTTTGTGCATTCCCTGAATGCATTTCCAGGGGCATTTATTAGCTTTTCTTTTAGCTCTATGTTTTGTGTGAATTTTGCGTGGACGATATCCTCCAGCACTTTTTCATTTGTTTTGCACCATTCTGGTGATCTCCATATTTTTTTGGCCATTGCTTTTATTGTGTACGGGTTGTCCGTGTTTTCGATCATTCTCATTATGTCATGTTTATCGTGATATTTGGCCATTATTGAGCAGTAGTATTGCTCGGCCGAGGTGTACTTTTTCCCATCCTTTCCTGTGACTTCGCATTTGTACAGGTTACTAAAGGGGGAGTTGTGGCCTTGGAACGACACTCCCCAGGGGTGTTCCCTTGTTGCACCCTTTTCTGGTGTGATCTCTTGAATCTCACTCTCACACTCACGCAGTCACTCTCACACACACACACTCATACTCATGCACTCATACACTCACACACTCACTCACACCGGGCACGGTGGCCGACTCGGTGGAGAGCAGGCCTCCCATGCGGGAGATCAGGAGTTCAATTCCCGGTCAAGTGAAACCAATAACTTAGAAAATTGACAGTTGTCATTAGAAAATTGATACCCGAGACTGGCGCTCAGCATTAATAGGATATGGCAATGAGTGATTAGCTCAGTGCTTTACCATTACATACACGTAACGCTGGGTTGTGGGGGGGGGGGGACCTGAACAAAATCATTATCAGAACAGTCTAACAATGACCCCTATGCCTTCAAACTCAACTGGTGTCTGCCACCTCTTCCTGTGTATATAAAAAACCACTCTAGAACTAGCACCTGTCGCAGTGGCCTAATCGGTAGTGCGCGGGCCTCGCATGTGGGAGATCGGGAGTTCGGGAGTTTGGTTCCCGGTTGAGTCAAACCAATGACTTATAATTTTGATACTTGTCGCCTCCTAGCCTGGCACTTAGAATTATGTGGATAGAGCAAGGACTGTTTAGCTCAGTGTCAGGATAATGTGACTGAGTGGGATATCAGGTCATGGTGCTGGTGGCCTGGTCTCCCAGTGGGGCAGCATTATAAAGTCGCTATGAGTGTGCACTGTCACAAGTTGGTACCCATCCTGATATGACCTTAGATGTTGCCAGGACGTAAAACCCTAACAACCAACCAACACGTTTGTTGTGTATAGCTAGCTGTCCTCTTGTCAGTGTCAGATGGCATTGGCCTCGTCTCTGCCATTGCTGTGACAAATTCACATAATTGCTCCGCCCAAGAACCCCCACCCCCACCCCCACCCCATTAAACGGCATCAGGCCGGGTGTGTCCATACATCACAGCCCAGTGTCAAACTGCTCTGTCATTTTAAGCTGACACTTCGGTCAATTGACGCGCTGTGAACCTCAATAATACCGACAGTACCCCCCCCCCCCTCCCCTCACCCACACACACCCACACACACCCACACACGCATCCATCGTGGAGCGCCATGATTCCACCCAGAGTTATTCCTCCTGGGTTATCTATGTTGGTCATTTGCTAGGACGTAAAACCCCAACAAACAAACAAGATGTGTGTCATTATCTGAAGTGAAATTTACTTAGTCTAGATGAAATTGATATAAGTTATATTTTACATCTTATAACAGTTTATAGACAAATAGTTTAATTGTATACATGTCTTCATCATATTTTATTATGTACTTATATGCACATACATGTAGTTAGATTTTACATCTCCTTCGTACATACAGTTTATAGTCAAATAGTTTAATTGTATACATGTCTTCGTATGTTATTATGTACTTATATGCACATACATGTAGTTAGATTTTACATCTCCTTCATTCATACAGTTTATAGTCAAATAGTGTAATTGTGTACATGTCTTCATCATATGTTATTATGTACTTATATGCACATACATGTAGTTAGATTTTACATCTCTTTCGTACATACAGTTTATAGTCAAATAGTGTAATTGTATGTCTTATTTGTAGCTGTGTGTTTCATTATCGATGCAAAGTGAGGCTTATATATTATATAGATGGACATAGTTAGATTTTACAACTCCTTTTAACAGTTTACAGTCAAATAGGGTAATTCATTGTTTTATTCATGGCTGTGTGTTTTAATATGTATATTGATGCACGTAGTTAGATTTTACATCTCATTATAATTTATAGTCAAATAGTTCGGTTTTACATCTCCTTATTATGGTGCAGTCACACTACGACGCTTCTCCCGGCGACCCATCAGCGTTGAAAATAAAATCTTGCATGTCGAGAAACGTCCAACTTTTCGGCGGTTTGGGGAAAAAGTTTGGCGTCAGCACGGCGCGTTATTCGCGCGCGGCCAACGGGTGTCGACGTGTGAGGAGAAAAAAAAAAAGTTTGGCGCGACGTCTTCATCTAACCTTAAATGTTGCTAGGGCGTAAAACAAAAACGCCCCAGTTTGCTGCAACGTGTGAGCAACGACCCTCCCGCACGCGCCGTCTTCCTAGCGTTCCCATAACATTATTCCGGCGCGTCCAACGCATCGCGACACGCGCCTAACGTCCTTACCCATATATTTGCGCGCGCTGCCGGTCGTTTTTTTTTTTTTGACACACTTAAAACCTTGGGCGACCGGCAAAGCGCCGACGTTGTCCGCCGACCATCAACGTCAAAGATACTGTACCGAAATGTACCGACGCCCCCATAACGCGCCCCCAGCGCGTTCCGACGTTTCACTTATTATCGCCCAAAAACACCACGCGTCGCCGGCGAGAAGCGTCGTAGTGTGACTGCACCATTACATATAGTTTATAGTCAGTTTAATTGTATGGCTTTATGTTTTAGTAGGTATATTGATGCGCATAGTTAGATTTTACATCTCATTATAATTTATAGTCAAATAGTTCCGTTTTACATCTCCTTATTACATACAGTTTATAGTCAGTTTAATTGTATGGCTTTATGTTTTAGTATGTATATTGATGCACGTAGTTAGATTTTACATCGCATTATAATTTATAGTCAAATAGTTCCGTTTTACATCTCCTTATTACATACAGTTTATAGTCAGATTAATTGTATGGCTTTATGTTTTAGTATGTATATTGATGCGCGTAGTTAGATTTTACATCGCATTATAATTTATAGTCAAATAGTTCCGTTTTACATCTCCTTATTACATACAGTTTATAGTCAGATTAATTGTATGGCTTTATGTTTTAGTATGTATATTGATGCGCGTAGTTAGATTTTACATCGCATTATAATTTATAGTCAAATAGTTCCGTTTTACATCTCCTTATTACATACAGTTTATAGTCAGATTAATTGTATGGCTTTATGTTTTAGTATGTATATTGATGCATGTAGTTAGATTTTACATCTAATTATTACATACAGTCTATAGTCAGTTTAATTGTATGGCTTTATGTTTTAGTATGAATATTGATGTGCCTAGTTAGATTTTACATCTCATTATAATTTATAGTCAAATAGTTAGGTTTTACATCCCCTTATTACAGTTTACAGTGAAAGTTTATTTTATGTCTTATTTGTGGCTGTATGTTTTATTATGTACATAGATGCCTATTGAGGATTTGCGTCACATGATTAGCACCACATGACCAGTGCCTAGTCGGCCATCATGGTTGGATGGAAGCAGCTCCCTTTAGTATCAAGTGTGTGTGAATAGTCACTGCTACGATCTAATTCTGTTATTTAGAACCATAAATATTCACTGGGGGGTTGAAATGATGTTATTTAGGAGCATATCATCCGTCCTGATATGACCTTAGCTGTTGCTAGGACGTAAAACCTCAACAAACAAACTAAATATCATTTCCAATCCTCGCCCTCCATCCCCACCCCCCCCCCCCCTCCAAACAAGTGTTACAGTATTTTGATCTTACACGAATATGGTCACCATTTTTTCGCCCACATGGTTGGAATGCTGCACTGGTATTGGCTGACTAGTCACCTAATTTATTCTTTAAAAATAGTGGGATTAGCTTCTGAGACAATGTTCTTCATCTACATGATAGCATCGAATCGGTATAATCCTTAGTCGCCTGATTATGTATTCGTTTTATTAATTTGTGATATTAATTGATGAAGCGGATGAAATTTCAATCACGCACAATTGGTCTTCCTCAATCTACTGCTCCTTGCCCCTATCGTAGTAATGCCAACCGCATTCTAGGTCATGACAAGTATAAACAATTTTGAGTAATTGAGTTGACTTGGTCAGGGCAGACTGGAATAGACGTGGCTGTGTCTATTCGCTTTCAACTTTTGCACTGGCCACAATATCTATATATAATATAGGTGGTTAAGTTTTATGGTCGTTCTGATCACTACTCCGTTAATCGGTGCTGCCAACGCGCATCATCGTACTTCACTGATGCTTTGCCATACATGGGTTGTTAATAGCATGTGTTTTGTTCCTACCGTACACATTTCATATTAATTTTGATAGTTTTTACTAACTTTGGTCACTTCGACCAAAGTGGCATCCATTTTGAGTCACGTAATCATGAGTGTTGTTAACTATGCCATTAGATAGTGGCACCGATATGGTTTACCGCATAATGATACAGATGGATTCCACCAGATGGTGGCACTATATTGAAACGGGACCGTGCAAAAGTCCGGAATATAGCAGAGAAGTATATATATACGCAGTCTCTGACTATATAGTCAGAGACTGTGAATATATATATGATGACAGTTCAACACAATATTGGTCTAGGGATTGATGCAGAGCCTAGCATTAACCTGTGCACAGCATGGGTTATGGGGCTGTCACATTATGATGCATCACGCAAACGTAGGGCAACGTTTGTCATTTTGTGCTGCTACGTCATTATGCGTTACACATGCATTAGGCGCACATTGGTATTCGTCAATGTACATCAACGTTCATTGACATACGACAGCGTGCGTCAGGGGGTCGGCAAAGTTTTGTGCATGCACAAAACGTTCAATGTACGACAACGCATGGGTCCTTACATTACGCCTACGTTAGGTGGAGGAACATTGTTCTTACGTTGTCCTATGTTGACTTTCGTTCCTCTGACGGAGAGCGTTCAGTCCGCGCCTTGGCAACATAACGCCAACATATGACAACGTTGTTCTAATGTATGCATAACGTATGGCCGACGCACGGTTGGCGTTCCTCCACCATGTCTCAATGCATTTGACGTATAGGACGCACGTCTGGCACTCGCTTAACGTATATAACGTTCACCGGCGTTCTACAAACGTGCCTTGACCGTTTAGCGGGTGGGTCGGGTGACCCCCGTATGTTGGCATGTATTACTCGGGCGTTACGCCAATGACCCACGCGCTGGATGCACGCTGGCACAACGCCAAAATGTGCTGGATTGTCGTTGGGCATGTGTCGCTCATGCGCTGGCACTACACTCTCATACATTGTGCAACACGTTTCATGGTCGCAGCGGAACGTTGGGAGTGCGTTATGCCAATGCTAGGTAAACGCCGTATGCATGAGAGGCACGTTAGCCACATGTTGTGCCAAACTTTTTTTGTTCTTTTTTCTCATGCGTCAACATACAATACCACTACGTCGGACCGACGCTACGCTTACGTCCACTATGTTGTGCTGACGTCCAAGTTTTCATCCCGCGCCGAAAAGTTCAATGCATCTCGACGTAAAAAAGTGATTTTACACGTTGGCGGCACGCTTGCGAGTTGCGTCGTCATGTGATACGGCCTTAAAGCTAGCGTGTATATATTATGCCCCCACAAAGGCTATTGTGCAACTGCGGATACAGGCCAGTAAAGGTTACTAGGGCCGATAGTTGTAAGGTGGGGTGAGAGGGTGGGTGTGGGGGGGGGGGGGGGGTGGAATGTATGACAGTGAATGATGGATGGGGCATGCGCTGCAGTCCCTACTGGAATTATTTGTGGATGTTTACCGCCTTCAATTTAAACTCCCATGGTCAGTGAACATTGGCCTGAAAGGGTGGCGCCTTGTTTGTGATCGCCCCGGGTCGTGCGTCTTCGGCTATTTCCGGTGGCTCGTTTCCGGAAACATCTTGACCGATTCACAAGAACGCCAACAGACCAAGTGTGCATCAATGGTGCGGGTTGTTGTTGTTCTTGTTGTTGGAGTTTCACGTTCTGGCAACATCAAGGTCATATTAGGACGAGTACCGACTTGTGACAGTGTGCACTCATGGTGACTTTATAGTGCTGGCCCATTGGGAAATCAGGCCACTGGCACCATGACCCGTTATCCCACTCAGTCACATTATCCTGACACTGAACAACCAGTCCTTGCCTCATCCTAATA
This sequence comes from Branchipolynoe longqiensis, assembly GCA_030323885.1. Lineage (NCBI taxonomy): Eukaryota > Metazoa > Annelida > Polychaeta > Phyllodocida > Polynoidae > Branchipolynoe > Branchipolynoe longqiensis. The sequence continues at coordinate 85,847,795 of CM059189.1, forward strand.
ATGCCGAGCGCCAGGCTAGGAAGTGCATTCTCGGACCTTCGCATACCACACTTGACGCCACCTATTAGGCAAATGCGGAACTACGGTGAGAACCGAAAGATGCACGCCTCCTAGCGGAATAGTACATGCATTTCCACTGTGGCAGCCCTGTAAATCCAGTACATTTCACACCAGGTCAGTTTTGTTGTAGGGCGAGATGGGATGCCTGTAAGTTTATTGAGACCATGCTGGAATCTCAGAGATATCACACTCTTCCCTAAAGATGTGTATACTCCGCTGAAACTATCAAATTGTTAAGACCCAAAACAATTTTGTAGATTTGATTCTACATATCTAACTTAGCTACTCATGCACTTATTAAACATTTGTTTTCAGATAGAGGGGAATTCTGAGGCAATCTAATAGAATCTGTTACTGCTGTAGCCGATTATGTCAGAGTTTTGGCATGCTTGCCAAGATTAATTTTGAATGTTTGCTCTTCAAATATCTCAAAGGGCCATTTAGAATAACAGTTACTTTAAGGTAAAGTAAGGTAGATGATAGCAATCAACGTAATACATTTATCTCAGAAAAATGACAGGAACTCAAAACCATCGGACTATGCAACTCTAAGGCTATATGTGGGTGGGGTCCCGCGGGTGGGGGTGGGGTGGGGGGTGGGGGGCATGGTGGCACATGTCCCTGGAGACTTCATCCCGGTGCAGAAGGTGGCACAGACTCCCTAATCCTACAACCCCTGGGGTTTGATCTGAAGGTGCTCATACCTCACCCTGTGTTCCCATTCGCGGTAAAATCCAATAACACGGGGGTGGGGGGGGGGGGAGGGATGCGGGGAGGAGGATGGAGGAGAGCGGAAGGGGGTAGGGTGGGGGGAGGGGGATGCGGGGGGAGGAAGGGGCGGGGTGTATGCGGGAGGGGGAGAAGGTGGTAGGGAGGAGGAGGGAGGGAGGAGGCGAGAGAAGGGGGAGGAAAGCGGAAGGGGGTGGGGGGAGGCGGGAGGGAGGAGGAAGGAGAGGGGAGGGAGGGAGTAGGCGCGAGGGAGGAGGCAGGAGGGAGGGAGGAGGCGGGGGCCATGAGAGAGGAGGGAGGGAGGAGTAGGGAGGGAGGAGGGGGAGGGAGGAGGGGGGAGGGGGGGGGAGAGGGAGGGAGGGAGTAGGCGCGAGGGAGGAGGCAGGAGGGAGGGAGGAGGCGGGAGGCAGGGGGCGGGAGGGGGGAGGAGGCGAGGGGGAGGAGGCGGGAGGGAGGAGGCGGGAGGGAGGAGAGCGGAAAGGGGTGGGAGGAGGCGGGAGGGAGGAGGAAGAAGGCGGGAGGGAGGAGGCTGGAGGGAGGAGGCGGGAGGAGGGAGGGAGGGAGGAGGCGGGAGGGAGGAGGGAGGAGAGCGGAAGGGGGTGGGAGGAGGGAGAGGGAGATAGTGGGAGTGGAGTGTGGGGTTTATCATGATCCATGTGCAGCACAGCTTTGGTGATTACTAGATGTTGAGTGTTAGGTTTAGTGGCTATCGATCACAAAACAGTGATAGTCCGTTGGAGAATCTCCTGGGTTTTGTGTGCGTGTGCGTTTTTTAAGTGTTTTTTTCTAGTGTTTGTTACATGCTTTTTTAATGTTTTTTAATGTTTAATTAAATATTGTTATGTGCAGATTTCTTTTAATAGTTTTTTATGGAGTTTATATATGTATGTATCTGTTTGATATATATATATATATCTTTATATATATATGTGTGTTTACTTGTTTAGGTCATTGATCTTGGAAATGACGTATATGTTTTTCAATATATTATATGTGTATGTATGCATATATGTTATGTATAACGCATTAGGCAAGCATAACGGGATGTAAGGGACTTATTATTATTATTATTATTATTATTATTATTATTATTGTTATAATCCGTAAGACCCAACACTGTACTAGTGGCACCACCTGCGGCCTCCTCGCCTTCACCGGATGTAGACCAGTGTCAGTCGGACTGGAGGAATTTTCTTGTATTTGGGTCTGGATAGATATTGTTTATATCTAATTATTTAGCTCATTGATTTTGATTTTAGTTCATATTCACCTGTATATATGTGTGTATATCTATTCTATATTCTATATATTCTATATTTTCTATATATTTTATATATTCTACATAAAGTAGGCTATGCTCTAGAAACAAACACTAACATGAGTATGGGTTGAACAGTTTAATAGTCTCATGGCTAGGCAACTGCCCAGCCAGTTAAAGTTTGAAAATCAGGTGCACACTGGCCAAACAGAGGGGTGCAGGCCACAAGCACAAAGTGGCGCTGCAGTAGCAGGCGGTCATGAGACCCAATCAGGCCAAGCCAACTCACTTTTCATTGGCGCACAAGGTTTAGGCCAAACCAATTCAATTTCCGCACACACGCGGTTGGCTACTGCGCAGTAGATAATATAAAACAATAACGGAGGATAGGCCGCTCCGCCCTTTATATATCGATAAGTACTTATCCTATCTATAAAGTAGGCTATGCTCTGGAAACAAACACTAACATGAGTATGGGTTGAACAGTTTAATAGTCTCATGGCTAGGCAACTGCCCAAAGGAAATGCCCATGGTTCCCCCCAACCCACTAGTCATGTTTCACCAACAGGATTGCGGCCACATGCATATCATCCACAATTCGGCTGGAAAGGGGACTCTTAATGTAGTCATAGACTGTTTCGGAGACCCAGTCCCCCCTAGCACGAATTTCTTCAATTGTTGCACCCAACATGTGCAAAAATGTACAGCCCCCTCTACGTAGTGAATGGGAGCTTAGCTGGGTGGTATCCAACCCCACCCTACAGGCAAAAAGCTTCAACATTGCCTGATAAGTTGCATAATCTAGAGGAGCCCAACGGTCTCTTCCTACTGGTATCTGAAAAGCTGCAGAGGACAAGGGAGCCGGCACTTGCTCAAAATGCACCTCTGCCCAGTGCACCGCACATAAAGCTATATCAGGGCACCTAGCAATCGGAATTTCCAATCTACGCTCACTAAATTGTATGGTCTTGGAATGACGCAAGGTTAAGACCATCCCCCACTCGTGGAAATGGAAATCATCTCTCCGGAGAGCAGAATCCGACTCCGTTACCTGACATTTTCTCAGCAACCCCCTAAATGAACACAATATTGCCGCTCGCCACGCTACATGGCATCGCCCAGCTGTCAAAAAAAATAAAATCGAACGTAACATATGAGGAAGCATAGGAATAGCCCTCACCGGAGTATCCCCCTTTACCCTCCGAATACCCCTCAGCGTTGACGCTAATGTAAAATTAGTATAGTCTATCACTGGTTCAGAATGCAACCGAAGAAAATAATTCAAACCGCTCAAATAATTCCGAATCGACGAGTACTTAAGGGACCTGGCTAGCCAGATTGCATAAATCGCCACTTGCTCATCCGAGCAAGGAATGGGTGAACGTGACGGATGGAAACCTTCCACAAATTCTAAATATTTGTTTATCTGAGAAGACCGGGTCACCAGTGAGTTCTCCGCATAGTTCCGTAATTGAAACGCCTTCTGCTCATTCTCCAGCTTGGCCCATCCTAGAAAAAAATCAAAAAGGAGCGGAAAAAACATTGGCACAACAAAAAGAGTCATTCATGATCAAATTTGATAACCTTCTATGGCTGCCCTGCTCCTTCAATCTACTCAAAGCATCACAATATTTATTCAAGTTACTTTTAATATATATTGATTGAATAGAATAATTATTCTTCACTGACGACCAAAATAAACGCTTAATGTAGTACATAATATGGCTGCTCCTAGAATGCCCGGTATTAAGCGCTGTACTTACTACAGTATTGTCAGTTATAAACAACAAATTCTTATCCCGCCATTCCACTTGCCAACGCATCATCGCGGCATAAATAGCATACAACTCTTGAACATTAATGTGGTCCTCACTAATCCCCTTGTCAGTGGCTACCATATGATGACCAGCATAACTCCGCAACCTTGCGGTATCCGCCTGATGGAAAGAACCAACCAACCAATCAGTCCCACACAAAGCTCCGTATCCCCACTTGGAGGCATCGCTGTAGACTGACTCTATCGGAGCGAAATTCTGCAATATCTTAGCCTTGCCATTGAAGCTCCTAGCATAGTCGAGCCACCAATGAAGGTCCTCCGTAATGCCTTTGCTAAGGCGAATTTTATAGTGTGACTTCTTGAGGCGAGCTAGCAAGTCATAAATCCCCCGGGAAAAAGTCCTCCCGCCCTTGATCACTTTTGAACAATGAGCCAGAAGACCCCCTACCCGCTGCAACTCTTTCTTACTAGCCTTTTTCCTGCCCTGCAATTTAAACAAAATATCGATTGTTTTGTCCAATTTATCCTGCGGCAGAGTCAGCTCCAACTCAACACTATCAATAAATATACCTAGAAACCTAACTTTAGTTTCAGCCGCCGTCACCTTCTTATAGTTAATAAAGAATCCTATTCTGCGCAAAATTGAAATCACCGTCCACTGATTGCGCATAGCCTCGGGCTTTGAACGAGCTATCACGCAAAAATCGTCCAAATAATTGACGAGTGACTCCACGCCCTCCCTAGCGGCACACCTAACAACAAAATCAGAAATGCGCGAAAAAATGTACGGACTAGAAGAAAGCTCCATGCACAAACGATTATCACAATAATAAATATCCTCCTGACCGACCAGTGACGGACCTAACAAGCCCTGCCTAATCCTATCCGATGGATGTATGGACACAGCACGGTAAGCGTCCTTGATATCAATTGTGCATAAATAATCTCCATGTTGCAGGACGCGGACAACATCATCGACTGAATTATAAGAAAATTTCTTAGCAACTGCATCCGTGACATTGTTTACTGAATAATCTGGTCTACTGCAATCAACAACAACTCTTCCCCCACCATCCGACTTCGGTACTACAAAGACCCCATGGGTACAACATGGGAGATCAGAGACTTCAGAGATCATATTAGCATCTAACTCCTCCTGAAATTTTTTAGTAATTAACTTTCTGTGTTCAACTGAACACCTACTTCTTCTAGCTAAGTCATATTTCAAATCACAATTGTTATTAATAACTTTGAAACCAAAAGTGACATCCGTTAACATGAACTGCCAATCCGGGTCCACCTCTCCTCGATAGAAACATTCAATGAAAACTCTGCAAGGACGAAGCTGTGCTGGCACCCCTGCAATAAAATGTGTACAAGTGCAACTACCCCTATAACAATTCATAGTCACAGGCAAAACAGAACTTAAATCTTCATGCACTATAGTAACAAGCAGGGTACCATCACAATTTTCAACAACAAAATCAATCTCCCTTCCCAAACCACCAGGAAAAGTCCAAAGCAAACAATCAATCATAGTTGGCTGAAAAGTCAAAGGAATGTCACATCCGGGGTTGCCCATACCCCCCCCCCCCCTCCCCCACACAGTCAGCCAGCACCCCGCCTTCCGGAATGTCTGGAATCTTCTGAGACACCGGTAGGTCAAATGTCACCTTGTCATGTAGACACCCCCCCCCCCCCATCCACACAGTCTATCACCACCCGGTTCACCGGAATGTCAGGAATGTTCTGAGACACCGAGAGGTCGCATGTAACACTCCCCCCATGTACACGCCCCCCTCCAGCCCCCCCCCTTCCAATACCGGCATACTGCCGGCCACATTATGGCAAGGGGTATCAGCACAATTAGAATTCAAATGATGTACATTTCTAGTGAGGGCAAAAGAATCATATGAGGGCAAATGAAGCACATGCCGATTGCTTGCTATAGACGGAATCGGCCCTTTGCTCTTTCATTCTTTACATTTATATTTCTTATGGCCCTTTGAACCACACTTGGAACATTTATGCTCATATATGCATTCCTCCTCTGTCCTAGAGCAACCGTCATCCCCGTTCCACTGATAACAACAGCGAGATGGTCTTTGACTACCTCCTGCTGCCTTCCTTCCAAAACCACTTCCCGCACCGGCTTTCCGCACCTTCGCATTCTGTGCGCCATAATGAACAGCACTTTCACCAGAATTTATTTTTGCAAAAGCAGCCATTCCAATCCTCTCTGCCGACTTCCGCACAGCCAAAGCATAGTCTACATGCGCGGAATCCCTGAAATAGTCATCCCTTGCATGCACCGCAATAAATACAACGTGCTCTAATATTGCTCTATAATCAGCTACATTCAACTCAGCAATGTCCAGCGCCCATGCCCCAGTGGCAGCTAATACTTCATACCCATTCAATTTCCGCACTTCCTTTCCTGCAACAGTGTACCGTTTCAGCGCCCACTTACTGCGCCGTCTCCTGCTGGAGCTACTGTCACTCCTGCTGCGTGTTCGTCGTCGTCCCCCTTGTTCACGAGTACGCACCCGTGAGCGGCCATAGCTGGAAAACCTAATCAAAGCGTCGCCCGGCCCTTGTGGTGCAGCTCCCGCATTCCACGCCGACGACGGTAGCGCTCCGTCGTCCACACGGTCTGCCGTCCGCTCTTCCGTCCGCTGCAGACATCGTCCAAGTTGTCCGTAACGCACCATCTGGAGCTCCCTCATGCGCTCCTCAAGCGCCCCCAGCCGTATCTCCGCTTCTAACCTGGTTATTTCGTCCTCCACTTTCTTCTCTCGGTCGTCCACCGACATTGACGCCAATGAAGCGTCCATGACTTCCAGCTCTCCGTCGTCCGCCTCCTTTTTTTTCACCGCCATAGTCGAACGCCGTGTCGTCGGTCTTTTTTGCTGCTCCGCAATACACGCTGCTTTGTCGTCCTTTTTATGTGACTCTCCACAGTCACGACAGAACACCATGTCGTCTCCAAGCACGACGAACACGGCAAGACGAACCGACAGCAGAACCAACTTTTTCCTGACAGCAGAAAATTGTTGACAGGAGAACCGCCGGTAGACGACTGGAGCCAAACCGGTAGGCAACAGCCAAGCGAGCAGGAGATGTGGACAGTTTGAAAAGCAGGTGCGCACTGGCCAAACAGAGGGGTGCAGGCCACGAGCACAAAGTGGCGCTGCAGTAGCAGGCGGTCATGAGACCCAATCAGGCCAAGCCAACTCACTTTTCGTTGGCGCACAAGGTTTAGGCCAAACCAATTCAATTTCCGCACACACGCTGTTGGCTACTGCGCAGTAGATAATATAAAACAATAACGGAGGATAGGCCGCACCGCCCTTTATATATCGATAAGTACTTATCCTATCTATATATATTATATATGTTTTAAAACTGGGCTATGCCCTAGTAAGGAAGTTTGGCGCTCATGTGACGCATGCGCTCTGCTGGCTGGTGCGTGACTAGGCGCTGGTGGCGCCAGCCCGCAGTAAATGGTATAATCGATCCATACGTTGAATAATAAATATCATGCAGATAAATACAAAATAATATCACAAGCCTACTCCACCCATTTTATACTCATATACTTAATTATATATCACATATTATATATATATTATATATTATATATACATTTTATCTATATTATATATATAGTTGCTTAGCTCATTAATCTTAGAGGTGATGTATGGCCTCTGTGTGTATTGTTTTAACTGTACTCCGACCAGACAAAGCCTATTGAGTGTGCATGTTCATGGGCAACAAATTATCGTCTGCTCTTTAGTGAAGTATTCAAAACTTGTTCATCAGAGGAGGGATGCAATGGGTCTGATGGAGTTCAGGGGAGGGAGGGGTAGAGAAGAGGGAGGAGGGGGACTTCAGGGGAGAGGGGGAGGGAGGGGGGAGGGGGGATGGAGAGGGTTTTCAGGGGATGGGGAGGGAGAGGTATGGGGAGTTTGTGGGAGGGAGAGGGGGGTTTCAGGAAGGGGGAGGGAGGGGGAGAGGGGGGGGGGGAGTTCAGGGCGCGGCGGCTATGCTGTTATTGGCGGGCTTGCTTACAGCATGCATTCACATGGAGATGACGGATGTGGCTACCTGGTCTGGATGAATGCTGACAGTATCGGCTACCATTAAGCAGCAGGTCCGGTTTAAATGCAGTCTAAAAGAGAAAACAATAAAATAACTAAATATATTAGTAAAAAGATCCCATCGGACACGGTGGTCCACTGGGTAGAGTACTGGGCCCGTATGCATGATGCAGTGTTAGCTTACACTCAGTGTGTTTGTGCTAACACCGCTCCTTGCGTACTGAGTTTTCGCCGCTAACCTAGAAATCCCTGCCAAAACCAGTTTTGGAGCGCTAACACTGCATCATGCATATGGCCCCAGGCCTCCAAAGTGCAGGGATAGGTTACCGAATCGGTAGCAGGGGCATAGCTAGGCGTACACGCGTACGCCAAAACGTTCACATCGTTTTTTCAACAACAACAAAAATTAAAAAATAATAAAGAGAGAGAGAGAGAGAGGAGGCATGTAGTAGTCCAAAGTGTCGAAAACTCAAGTCTATAATGTGTAAAAATCCGCCAGCTTAAGCTTAAGCGGCCCCCTAAACCCCCTGCCGAAATTAGGAGTTCACATCGTTAATGGTCTAGCTAAGCCCCTGGGTAGAGCACGGGCCTCGCATGTAGGAGATCGGGTGTTCGGTTCCTGGTAAAGTCAAACCGATGACTTATAAAATTGATACTCGTTACTTCCTAGCCTGGTGCTGGGAATTAATAGGATAGGGCAAGGACTGGTTAGCTCAGTGTCAGGATAATGTGACTGAGTGGGATATCGGGTCCTGGTGCCAGTGGCCTGATTTCCCAATGGGGCAGCACTATAAAGTCACCATCAGTGCACACTGTCACAAGTCGATACCTGGCCTGATATGACCTTTTATATTCCCAGGATTTAAAACTCCGGCAACCGACCAACCGGTTACAGTGTTCAATACCGAGCTGAGTGAAACCAAAGACAACAATGGATCCGTTTCGCTACACTCTGTGTGTATGTGTGTCTGTGTGTATGCGCCTCTATGTGTGTCTGTTGTTTGCATTTGTTTATTTGTTTTGGGGCGTTACTACTAGGAGAGGACAATAAGTGGTTGGCTCGATATCAGGATAATGTGACTGAGTGGGATATTGTGTCATGATATGGGCCACACAGTCCGGTTAGGATACCGTTGGGATACCATCAGCGCGTGCTATCACAAGTCGATATCTGCCCTTAGATGTTGCTAGGACCAAATACACCCCCCCCCCCCCACCGCCTATAAACAAGCAAACCTCGCTATTATACTGATCATTTTGATGGTGGTACGGTTTCCCAGTAGGGCAGGCAGCACTATGAAGTTTGCTATGACACTGTCACAGATCGGACTCCAACATAACATGACCTTTGATTTTACTACGATGTAAAACACCCAACGCATAACCAAACAATCTAAGCATGTGCCGAATTGCGTCCGCTCCTTTCTTTTCAAACTAACTGCACTTCATAATAGCTCATGTACCCCGTCCTGACCCCGTCCTACTCCACCCCTCCCTCCCCCCAACTCCATCCCCCGCAGCCAACAGGAGGGAGGTTTTATTGTTATTATTATGTTGTTATGCTGTGTTTATACTGTCCATAGCATGTAAGCTCGAGTGCTCGGACTTGTTTTCAATGCTGGCCAGCTGTAGTAGTGGTTTTAATCTATCACACAGTAGGAGGTGATAAGATGTTTTTGTTTCTCACACAGTAGCAGGTACATGGTGATTATTTTGTATCAGGTTGTAAAAATATACGGTGTTTCGGTCATAATAGCCAAGCTTGGAATCATATCAATATCTCGGGCGACGGAGTTGGGGACCATTGTTATGTAATAGTGGTGCAATGTGTGCCCACTCGCTGTGTGACCTATAAATAACTGTGTGTAAATGTTATGACGCACAGTGACCGGGATTGCGGTATGATGTCTGGATATTAAGATATGGTTATTAATTACAGAAATGTTCCCTCCATGCACCAGGAAGACTGCAAATGGAGAGGAGCATAGATTATTGTTTATTGTAACTGTATGCCGACTACTTGTTACCACAGGACCAAGCCATCTTGCATACATTACGGACACCACCTGCCCTGGGGTTGAGTGACAGGTGCCCCCTCTTGGGTGCCACCCCTCAGAGGTTGCAGAGTTGTCTGATTGGCTGGCTGTGTGAGCCCAGTCACCTTGTACTCCTTGCACTTGCTGGACAGACCACACATTCACTCTAGAGATACCAAAGGAAGCAGTTCACCATTGACCTGTGTGTAATGCCCATAGGACTTAGGTTCAATGGGCTGTAGGCACTGATTTTGACTGAACAAGCAGAAGCTATGTGGGCCTGTGTAGCAGGTTCAGGGTGGCAGGTCACTAGTAGGTGAACAAGAGTTGTAGCAATAAAGCTCAACCTTCTCACTGTCAATCTTGCATGACTTGTCTCACTTTCTTTCTTATGAGTTGTGTTTTAGTATTTAGTGTGGCGGGGGGAGGGGGCGGGGGGAGACTGGCAGACAGTGGCCAGGATCCTCCTGATAGTAGTGAGTATAAGAGGAGTAACTGCGACGGCCAGCAGTAATTCTTCAGTATATTGTTTTTATTTTCTGATCGCCCTTGTAGTGGGTATGAATATATTAGTTTTTTGGATTTGTTTTTTTGTTTTACTACTACTTATGAACTAGCCTACTCTACATTTATAAGCTTGTACATAGTTTGTAGCTGTTTATTATCTACTGAGGGTGGTCCAGATTACCCCCTTGGGGCAGCCCAGTTTGTAAGCCGTGACCTATCACATGCCCTTCTGGGGTTTTGCCCCTGGGTGTTTTCAAGGTCTCCCTTTTTTTACATATATATTTGTGTATGTGTTCCAATCGGGAGTCTCTGTTTTTGATGGTTTGTGGTTGTTTGTTATCTACTGAGGGTGGTCCAGGTTTCTCCCTTGGGGCAGCCCAGTTTGTGGGCCGTGACCTATCTATCACATCCCCATCAGGGGTTCTGGCCCTAGGGTGATATGTGAAGTGATCAATTGCTATGTGCTGTCAAACTGTACCACAACCCCTTCCTACATTTACATGGACCATTTCCAATGAAGACCAGACCATACCCTATGACCAGTTAATCAGTAAGATGTGTTAAGTATTTGGAATCAAGACATCTACATATATGTTGTTTAAAATTATCAATACATAGATTTCAGATATCCCATTACAAACCCTAATTGAAGTAGACCAAAATACAATGACGCTCATAATGAATAGAAATAGAGAAATAGAGATCGGGAGTTCGATTCCCAGTCGAGTCAAACAAATTACTCATAAAATTGATACTTGTCGTGTCCTAGCCTGGCGCTTTGTATGAATAGGATAGGGCAAGGACTGGTTAGCTCAGTGCCAGAATATTGTGACTGAGTGGGATATTGGGTCATGGTGCCAGTGGCTTGATTTCCCAGTGGGGCAGCACTATAAAATTACCATGAGTGTGCACATTCACAAGTCTGTACCCGTCCTGATATGACCTTAGATGTTGCCAGGATGTAAAACTCCAGCAACCAACCAACGTCCGGTTATTTTCTAGCTGTATTTCTGGATTATCCAGGCATCAACCAGTGAGGAGTCCTCGGCACCATGACCTGGTATCCCACTCAGTCACATTATCCTGACACTGAGCACACCAGTCCTTGCCCTGTCCTAATAATCCCGAGCGCCTGGCTAGGAAGCAACCAGTATCAATTTTTAAGTCATTGGTTTGACTCGACCGGGGTTCGAACCCACGATCTACCAGCACGGGAGACGGACGCTCTAACTAATTCGGCCATCCCGTCTGTTTAATTAATGTGAATGGAGATATCAGCTAGAGTTCTATGGCTGCACGGTTCTGATTACAGATACCGCGCAACGCTATCGGTCATTTTGTTTGTTTTGTCGTTGTTTAATCATGGTTCTTTTTGTGGAGTTTCTTGGGTGTTGACGTATTTGCATTTTGTTATGTAGCAAAATACACATTATTTAAAGTATGAGCAATAGTTTTGTCACAAATAGAACTCATTAAGCGAAAATATTTATAGACTACCATCTTTACCAGATTGTTGTATTCACCATGCTTTCGAGTATTTATTGTGCGAGATGAGGAATTTTCTATTTTCGTCAGATTTCTGTCATTTTTTATTTTGTCTATTTTCTTTGGTCATACGGGTTATTTCCGCTTATATGTTTAGCACTGTCGTAATTACCGGAAGTCAGACTTTCGCTTTTTTGTGTGTGTTCGAGGTGAGTTATCCCTGTATTGTACAAGTCTACTTGTGCTGAATGTTGTGACCGATCGCGCCACCTGTGGTTGCCGGCGTCATTAACAATTACTGTGCTGCATCACCACTCGACGCCATAAGCTTTTATATAGATATAAATATATATATATCTTTATATATATATATATGTATCCTTTCCTAGAGAAATTTATAGAAAAGGACGTGTATGCTTGCAGAAAGTATTTTTTCTCATGCTTTTATTAGTCTTTCATTATATACCCCCACCCCCACCCCGGGAGCGGGAGGGGGGGGGGCAGGACACTACAGAGCTTATCATTATCCATACATGTATTCATATATATAACTGTCATAAGCATATACATACATTCTAGAATTATTTCATGTATTGTAAGACGTGTTTGATGAGATCTATAATACATACATATATAATACATATGTCATGGGGGTGATGAAAATAGGAAATATTGCGCCTAGAGTGGGACTCGAACCCACATCTCTTTGCATACCATGCAAGTGTCCTAACCATTACACCATCTAGGCTCTCTGATATCACCTCACTACCCACGCCTACCTGTCTATGCGGCTCCTTGCCTGAGAGGTCAGTGCAGACTACTACACTCATTCCCCTGGAATTGTAAGTCTTATAATGCTTATAATTACATACATAGAGGCAATGCAATGCACTTACATACACAGGGTCGGTTCAACAACTATACAGCGCATAGCTTATACAGGATCATGGTCACGGTAACCAGTGTCATGGGGGTGATGAAAATGGGAAATATTGCGCCTAGAGCAGGACTCGAACCCACATCTGTTTGCATTCCGGCCAGTGTGCTAACCATTACACCACCTAGGCTCCCTGCTATCACCACACTACCCGTGCCTACCTTTCTATGAGGCTCCTTGCCTGAGATGTCAGTGCAGACTACTACAAAGATTCTTCTTCTTCTGACTCGTCCACGGATTCCACTTCCACGGAATCGGACTCAGACACGCGATATGAAGGTGTCTATGCTGCCATTGGGGGCAAAGTGGCTAAGAAAGTGGAGAAGCCAAGGGCTAAGCGTGTGAAAACCACTACGCTTATGCGTGAGACCATTAATGGCCATTTCCGCACGTTTAAACCGGCGGAGATTATTTCTAAGTTATCAGATGAGTTAACAGGCATTAAAGGTGTTCCCAACTCCATCATTAAGGAGATGGATCGAGATGTCAATATGACAGAGGACCGTAAGAGATTTGAGGGTGTGTTGCACACGGTGCATAAGGCGGTGCTTGGTACCCTAACAGCTATTGCTCCTGTAGCAAACAGAATGCAACGGGAAAATAAGTTCTCGTCTTTGGCTAAGACGATGGACAAAGGCATCGCATTGTTGGCGGCGGCAGGTAATTACCTGTCGTATCGAAGATATGAAAATGTCTTCAAGTCGGTTTGCACAGATGCTGGCAAAGAAGTGGCTCGCTCAAAGAAGGTTACTGATAATGATGGGAAAGAGTTTACGCTCTTTCTAGCTCCAGAGCCGATTAAAGGGAAACCTTTAGATAACACGAAAATGTTTGGCGGTCAACTACAATACCTCTATAAAGAGGTAGAAACTGCAGTCAAGAGTGGCAAAAACATGGATGGTAAGGAAAAAATACAGGGAAACTCCTCGGTTCAAAGGTCCAGGGGATATTCGTCCACGGCGGTTCACCAGGGGAACCAGACCGGGCTCAACTTTGGTCAGCTTTTTTCGGGCCGGCGCTCGCTCAGGCTGGACCGACAACACCGCACGGCCACTAGGCCGAGGTGTCAACTCGCCGAGACCCTTCCCCAGGGGCGGGTCCAAGTAGAGTTTGAAACACAAACGTTACAAGTCCTTCCAGCCTCTAAAACCACACAAACTGTAAGCAACTTTGTGGCTGGTAATATTAATAATCATATTTCTGAGTGGCACAAAATTACTAGTGACCAAGAAATTTTACAAATAGTTAGGGGTGTTCACATTCCCTTCACACAATTTCCGGTACAAGGCACTATACCTTTTCCTTATAACATTGAACCGGGTGAACGAGAGGCACTAACTAAACAGGTACAAAAATTCTTTGAGAAAGGAATTATACAAAAAGTGACATACTGTTCAGGAGAGTTTATTTCAAACATCTTCTCGAGACCAAAGCCTAATGGCGAGGTTCGAATGATCCTGGATTTAACAATCCTTAATAAAATGGTTGAATATCGACATTTTAAAATGTTCTCGCTAGATACAGCACGCGATCTGATTACGCCAGATGCGTGGATGGCTAGTGGTGATTTACAAGATGCATATTATACGCTTCCCATAAGAGAAAAAGACCGGAAATTTCTTCGGTTTCTTTGGGATAACCAACTCTATGAGTTTACTTGCATGCCGAATGGTTTAGCTTGTGCCCCTCGTTTAATCACTAAACTGCTTAAACCTGTTTTCTCAGTAATGGCGCGGAAGGGTCATATAATGTTTCCATACATAGATGATTCCTTTATTATAGCATCAACACAAATTGATTGTATGAATGCAGTTTTGGATTTATGTGCATTACTTACTAAATTGGGGTTTTATGTACATCCACAAAAGTCAGTGTTTAAACCAACAAAACAACTCAAATGTTTAGGGTTTATTCTGGATACACAGTCTCTTACTGTGTCGATAACAGAACAAAAACTAATTAAGTTTATGAATACAGCGACCCAGCTTATTAAGTTACCAAAACCTAAAATTAGACAGGTCGCAGTCCTTATTGGGATAATGATATCGTATGCACCCGCTATTCTATACGGGAAGGCCCATATTAAATCTCTAGAAATAGATAAAAAATTAGCGTTAACACAAACTAAAGGGAATTTTGAGCGAAAGATGTTTATTTCGCAAGAAGGGCTACAGGATATTGGATGGTGGATGCAACACATAGCAAGTTCACCAAATCCAATCCGCATGGCGGAACCTAATACGGTAATTACTACTGATGCTTCGTTAGAAGGTTGGGGAGCTCATCGAGATGGGGTCACAACAGGAGGTAGATGGCTTGATGATGAAAAATCAGACCATATTAATGCACTAGAATTGCGGGCTATTTATCTGGGCTTATGTAGTTTAGTAAAGATACATAATTCACAAGTTAGAATACTAACTGATAATACTACTGCCATGGCATATATTCGTAACATGGGTGGAACCAAATCAAAGCCTTGCAATCAGTAGTCTAAACTGATTTGGAACTGGGCACAGGCTCAACAAGTCTGGCTGACTGTCGCGCATATTCCAGGGTCACAAAATACACTTGCAGACCATAAAAGTAGAAGTTTCCATGACCATTTAGAATGGTCTCTCTCTACACCTTTGTTTAACTTCATTTGTGAAAAATGGGGTACACCTAAAATTGACTTGTTTGCATCACGAAATAATAACAAATTACCTTGTTATGTTTCTTGGCATCCTAAACCGGAGGCTTGGAAAGTAGATGCATTTACTATTATCTGGGAAAATAATTATTTTTATATTTTCCCACCGTTTAGCATTATCAGCCGAGTTGTCAGGAAAATCGGTTTGGAAAGGACACATGCTATACTGGTGGTGCCCGATTGGGACACACAACCTTGGCTGCCAGCAGTTTCACAACTCGCAAAAGAACATATACGATTCCCAAGAAAACTCGGGAATCTGACACACCACGGACCGCTAGTGGTTCACGTCGACGTGTCAACGACGCCCCTATTGGCATTCCTTTTCTAAGGAAACAGCTGCAGCAATTTGGATTGGACAAAATTACTGAGAATAGGATAGTATCTGATGCCTGGAGGCCAGGAACTGTCAAAATGTACACATCCTATTTAAAGAAATCGGGTGTACATTGTTTGTTAATGAAAGTCAAGCCAACAAATCCAACAATTTCACAATGAGCTCGTTTTCTTCGTTCTCTAGAGGATGAACGACTATCCTTTGGGTCGATCAATGCGGCAAGATGTGCGTTATCAATCATATTACCTAGAATTGATGGCGAAACAGTTGGAAAACATTATGTCCTTTGTTATCTACTTCGGTCAATTTATCAAAGGAATCCTCCAAAACCAAAGTATAGTCGGTTTTGGGATGTGTCTATAGTATTTAAGTTGTTTCAGGCTTGGCCTCACAACTCGTGGTTAGATATAAAACAGTTAGGTTTTAAGGTCGCGGTCCTGTTATTGTTAGTAACCGGACACAGAGGACAGACGATTGTTGCTTTGTCCTTAACTGGATTAGAAATAGACAAGCAACAAGCTACGTTTGATTTAGAAAAATTGCTTAAATCGAACACGTTAGGTGACCCTTTATCAACGGTTCACTTAGACTGTTTTCCGAATGATCGGAAATTATGTGTTGTGTCCGCCATACGGGCTTATATATACAAGACAAAGGATTTACGTGCATCACAACAACTATTAGTGAGCTTTATAAAGCCACATAAGGCGATTTCACGAGACACCCTTGCCAGGTGGACAATTACGGTGTTGAAATTGGCTGTAGTGGATACGGGCAAATACTCTTCCCAATCAACTAGAGGTGCCATGGTCTCCAAGGCACGGTTGCTAGGTATTTCTGTCAAAAGAATACTAGCGCATGCAGGCTGGAAGACGGCTAAGTCGTTTGCAAAACATTACAACAAACGACTAGAAAAGCCTACCGGCATTGCAAAGCGCCTGCTCGCCAACTAAAAAGAATAGGTGAGAACAAAAACGTTGAATATTATAATAAGAATGGATGATATTA